>LOJH01046573.1:0-13373 GCA_001685095.1 Ellobius talpinus
CAGCCTTCCTTGCCTAATTCGTGAGTCCTAGATCTCAGTGGGAAACCTGTCTCCAAAAGCAAGGTTGGAGCCATCAAGATGGTATAGGAGCAGGCTGCCCTCCTGACAGCTTGAGTTCCATCCCTGGAACAGAGATAGAAGGATCGAACTGACACTTTCACAGTGTCTTGGGGTGGGGAAGGAGGCTCCTACATGTGTATGTTCCTGAACACACAAATGGATCTCAAGAGGAGTTTTCCTTAATGACCCAGTAACAACACCCTGTACCCCTCCTGGATGCTCTAGGCCTTTTGTTCATTCATCTGCCTTGTGGTGTTCTACTTAATGAACTTATTTATTCTAGTTCCTGCCTGATCTTCCCCCCAACACAGGCATTTCATTCTCAACTCCTTAGGATTATTATTATTATTATTATTATTATTATTATTATTATTATTTTACCAGTGTGTACTTACTGTTGCATTAATGATTCAACCAATTAATTTTAAAATGGGTTATTTAAATGTTTTAATTACATAAACCAACATGGAATGTTTTCAGTGAAAGCGCCTTATCCAAAAATTTATACCAATGCCAAAATAATGTTCCAGTTAAGCCCATGTCAGAATCCTTCCCTGGTTTAGGAAAAATCTATGCGCTCAATAGTAAGCCTGGAAAAAAAAATACCTCACTGTGCTGCTGTGCTTGCTTAGAGACTGTGTACAAAAACTACTGAAAAATGAGCTGTTTCAAGGAACTGTGTGCGCTGGAAAGATGGCCCCCTTGATCCAAATGAATCTCTCCCCATTGTGGAAGAGCTAGGATACTCACAACATGTGGGCTAGGCTGTGCATTGCATCTTAAATATTCTCAGAGGACTAAATGCACTGAGTTGGGCTGAAGACTCTCTTTAAAATTATCCAGCTTTAGGCACAGAGTCTCAGGGAACGCTGTTCATAGGAAGGAGCCTGCTCCCGACTTCATGGTGTCCCTAATAAAACTGGAGAAATTCAAACGCTTGAAGGTCAAAGGTGTCTTGATGAGGACCCAGCCCTTCCCCAGCCCCCCACCCCTACCCTCTTCTCTATGGTGTGTCTTTGTGTCTGGGACGTGGACATGATGATGATTTCTTCCAGAAAGAGATTCAGATTTCTGAAGGTGAAGTCGCATGGGGCGTGTTGTATCTCCCTGTTCAAGATGGAGATTCACCGTTTACACCAGCTTGGAGAGCACAATTCCACATATTGGACGGCAACGAGGAGGAGCATTTTGATATCATGACTGACCCTGAGACCAACGGAGCGGTATTAAATGTTATCAAGGTAAAGTCAGGGTCAGGCGGTGGTGGATGCTGTGGTCCCCGTCTGGAGGACAAGCCATAATGACTAAGGGGCTAGTACCTGCTAAGCTCCCACTGTGTGCGGAATGCATAGTGTGCCCTGTGCCATCCTTAGAAGAACTCAGGACCATCTGAGCCCTTTGTGTAGAGGCCGAGGGCTCCTTGTGCAGTAACAACAAGAAGCAGACTTTTTAATGCTGTTGAGTTCTTTGACACTTTTTGTTGTTGTTGTTGTTACAGACAAAACCTATCACATTCACATAAGGCTGGAGTTTTTATTATTTCTTTTCCTGATGTGATGAAAAGTGAACTTTAAAAAATATTTATTTTTTGGGCCAGGGTCTCAAATATTGCAGATTGGCCTTGAACTCATTACATAGTAGAGGATTCCCTTGAATTTCTCATCTTGTCTCTAACTCTGGAGTGCCGGGATTATGGACATACACAACCATACTTGCTTTATGTGGTGCTGGGGCTCGAACCCAGGGCTTTGTGCACACTAGGCAAGTGTGGGACTAGTTGGGCCAGCCCCCCTCCATCCTTTGTTTCTCTAATGAAAAGTTCTTCTTTTAATCTCCCGGCCTTAAAACATTTTAAACTGTTGAAGTGTAAATATTGGGACATTTGTGTGGGTTGTAATGAGTGCTGAGCTCTAGGAAGCTGGCCCTGGAGGAGAATATTATGGCCATATTTTATGGGTGAGGAAATCAAAGAGCAGAGAGATCCTTTACCTAAAGTCACATAGCTGAGAAGAGTGGGCTTGACAGGGGCAGGCGGGCGCTGATGCTTTTAGTCTTTGTGGCTTTCAAGGAGACCTAAGAATGGCCAGCACCTCCCTCACAGAACAGCTACCTCAACTGGAAAGGCCGGCCAGAGTCAGTGCCTCTGGGTAGAGTAGAGATTATGCCTGTCAGTTGAATAAGATCCAGGAAATGTTCAGGAGCCGCAGACCACACTGTGAATACCAAGTATCTGACAACCCGCTACACAGTTGCCTGCCATTGAGTTTGTCACCCTCCTGGCTTCTGAGTCCTTTCAAGTCCCAGGCTACTTTGTACCCTGAGTAGCTATGATCATTAGTATTTATATTTCCCCAAGTTCCTCTGATTTCTTTTTTTTCCTGTGGCATGGTTAAGACTTGAATGTTTCATGAGTTTCGGGTTTTCTTGCATTTTTCATCACCCTCTGATAGAGGCTGGCTCTGTGCGGTCCAGTGAAAGGGATCTGGCTTTTGATCACCTCCTCCCACCGCAGTGTTTCTGATGACTCTGCTAAGCGTCCTCCAGCCAGGGGAGCAGTGGGCACTAATCAAGCCCTCTCTTACCTCGGCAGCCTTTGGATTATGAAACTCAAGCAGCCCACAGCCTCATCATTGTTGTGGAGAATGAGGAGCCACTCTTCTCTTGTGAGGAGGGCCAGGCACAGCCGTCAACGAAGGCCATGGCCAGCACCACTGTGAGCGTGCAGGTGGTGGACACCAATGACCCACCAGCCTTTCACCCCAGGAGCTTCATCGTCAGCAAGGAGGATGGAGCCGAGCCAGGCATCCAGCTGGGAGATTTCAATGCTACAGACATGGACGGAGTCGCCAGCCAGATAAGGTGAGCACAGAGAAGCAGGCAGCAAGGCTGGCTGCAGGGTTTGGACTGTTGGCCACCTGGCTGTCGGAGAACGTTGCTGAGACTGTTTCAGTCCCAGGAGTAAAAATGTAAGAAGCTACCTGGTAAACTGGATGGACTAATCCAATTAGCACCCTCACCCTGTAGCACCCTTCTGGGGTCCCCCCACTTATCCCTCCCTTGACCCTTCAGAGTCTTTTTTTTATACAAAAATGCTTTGTAACATGTTTTTCTATGTCTCTCTTTGCCAGATATCCTAGCTCTCTTGCTTCTGGATAAATACTCTTAATAATATTTATTGTTTTAAATGAAATACTCTAGTCAAATCTTTTTAATGAGGTATACATGCATTACCACTATAAGAGTTCAGTCCGTGGCACTGAATACATCCATACACCACCTAGAATCTGTGTACCCAGTAAAGCAAGATCCCCCGGCCCCTTCCCCAGATCTCCCTCCCCAAACCCCTCCCTTCAAACTCTTTCCCAGTCTACTTCCTCACTTCCCTTACCCAGGTCCCTGGCAGCCACCACTCTCCTGTAGGTCCCCACATCTTGACCACCCCAGTGATGGAACCCTACAGTGTGTCCTCAGACCCTGCTTAGTCAAAGTATTGGTTGTGTCTTCTATGCCAGTGTAGAGGTGGTATTCACAGACCCCAGTTAGTGTTTTCTCTTTCTAATGTCCTTCGGTTGAAATTAGTTATTTTTCATGCCCAAATTTGCTTTTGATCTCAGATGATCTATGGATGAACTCTATAGTTTCTACTCCTGGCTTGTGAACTCTATAAAATCACAGCGACTTCCCTAAATGTTAAAGTTGTGCATGAGAAAATGGTCTCTTTAAAATCTATGACTATCCATGAGGGATCACAGTGGACCCTGCTGAAAGCATTTTCCCAGATGAGGAAGACGAAACCCGTTGAGAAGCTGCCCTTCTCTGGCCCTTTCTCTGCCTGAGCTTCATGCTCCTGGCTTGAGTACACGAATCCCTTACTGTGGTCCCTCCAGAGGCACAGTGGTTGGCAACCTGACATGGTTCCAATGGATGCCATCTGATACCAGTCACTCTCAGAAACCCTGAAGTGTCCTTCCAAGCTCTTAAAATGGCTCCAAGTTCACAAGTGATTGGTAGAAAGATGATCTTCAAGTGAGAGAGTCCTTTAGGATCTGCTACAAGAGGGTCAAGACCCATGGTTCCAAGGCACACAGTGCTGAATGGGAAGCCACCATCTGCTGATACTCATAGACTGGTCTGCTCCTGCACCAAGTGTTTCCCCAAGGCAGGCTGAGTTATGCTCAGACCACACAGGAAGAGGGCACTTACGCTAGCGTTTAATTGTGCCTTGCTTACTGTTTCAGAGGTTTCGTTCGTTATCATTATGGTAGGAAGCATGATGGCAGACATGGTGCTCGTCAAGTAGCTCACGGTTCTACATCTGGATCCATAGGCAGTTGGAAGAGAGAGAATTTTTAGGCCTATCTGGGCTTCTGAAGCCTCAACATCCACTCCCAGTGACACACTTCCTCCAGCAAAGCCACACCTCCTAATCCTTTCAAATAGTGACACTCCCTGGTGTCCAAGCACTCAAATCTATGAACCTAAGGAGGCCATTTGTATTCAGATCACCACAGGAGATCTGTGATATATTTTGGGTTGTCATTAAAAAGATATTTTGAGGAATGGTCTTGAACCCTCTATATAGCTAAAGATGGTCTTGAACTCATGACCTCCTGACTCCACATTCTAAGTGCTCAGATGACAAGTGTGCACCACCCTGGCCGTGACTTGTCTTTTGGCAAAGTTTTCTAAATTTAAAAATTGTGTCTGTGTTCCTTCTACAAGATACAAACTGGTTCACGATCCAGCAGATTGGGTGACCGTGGATGAAGAAACAGGAGTGGTCACCACCAAGCGGCAAATAGACCGGGAGTCTCCTCATGTGAATGGCAGCTTTTACACAATCCTTGTCCATGCGGTTGACAGTGGTGAGTACTGAGGCAAAGCTGGGAACTAACAGTGGTGACTCCTGCCTCTAAGGGAGGCCATTTTCAGCATCACTGAGGAAATTATAAAATAAACCTTGTTTTCACTTTGCCTCAATGCTGGAGATTATTTTTGATAATAACTCCTGAAATGGTAAGCTAGGGACCAATTCTGCTGAAAGAGGGGCAGTATTCACTCAGCAGAGACAATTAAATCGGCAAGGAAGCTGCCATCAGGCCCGCCATTTTCATCTGTTCAAAAGATAACACAGTAGCGCTTTGTCAAGCCCAACGATGTGTGATAAATATTTAGCAGCTTCCTGTACCTGGAATGGCTCATAAGCCACAGCAAATGCGACTGAGCAGGGTGCATTTGTCATAAACCAGGACGAGTGGTTTTAAAAACACATCTTTGCGCATTTCTCCAGATTCCCACAAGGCTGAATCTGAGAACATTTTCAAGTAGCATCAAGAATTGTACCTAAAGACATCTGTGGATGAAAGCCCAGGCTCCAAGGACTGTGGGCCTGCCCAACACACTTGCATAATTATCTGTCAGTGAAGCAAGACCCTAGTCCATGTCCTGGGAAGAGAAGCGGGCCAACCAGAACTCTCGGATGTGACAATTTGGTTGGGGATGGTTGCTTGATGGCCATGACTTATTTTTAATTTTAATTTTAATTCTAATTTTAATTAGAAAAGATGGTTTTTAAATCATCATAAATTTGTACCATTCCTCCCTCCGTTGTGCTCCCCAGCCCTTGTGATTTCTATCAGAATAACTCAGAGATCATGTGTTGAAGTATAGAGATCAGTGAGAGAAGTGGGGGAGGGGCCTCAAGGGATGAGAGTGGACAGCAGCCATAGGGCCCATTGAGGAAGAAAGCATATCTATGGGGTGAGGAGAGTGGCCAGTGGTCAGAGAGGCCACCGCTAATATTCACTTTAAGTGGGCTTCATACTGTTCCTAAAGTCTCTAAAATAGACACTTTCCTGAGGGATGTTCCCTCCCCGGTGATTGGCAGGTTCTTTACCAGATTCATAATATGATCTGTAGTAGGTTATTACCAGGTAGTCATAGTCTTTCAGACCGTTCTGATTGGTTGCCGTGTCTTCACCTGGGGTCAGAGTCCAGAGTTTCAGTACCTAGTTTTGTCAGCTGCTGAATTATGAGGGGAGAGCCACCCTCAGTGACACCCAAACCTGCTGATACCTGACCAGTCAGTCACTGAGCAGATTCACATGGGTTTTAGCATCCCAGTACCCTTTGCCAGCTTCCCCAGTACAACACCTTATAAAGGTGTGTAGTCCACCATCACTGGCAGGAACTGCACAGACCCCATCTTTCCTGGAGATCCCACATACTACCCTTTTACAGACACTTGCTTTCCCTTAACATGTAACATGACTGACAGGCCATGCTAGCATATGCTACCTCATCTACAAATGACTTAAGATAACGGCAAGGGTTTGGTTGCTTTACCTGGATGGTCTGACTTTTCATATAGGCGAGAAACAGACTGAGCACAGACCTGGGCGGTTCTTGGCATGGGAAGAGAAATGGCCGGATGTTTCAGTGGGTGGATTCGTCCTTGGCACACCTGAGCATGGTCATTTACCAGGCCTGTGTGCACAAGGATGGCTCTCTGAATGGATGGACCAGGCCCAGAAGGCCTTGCTACCTGCCCCCTCTCAGAAAACAAAGGAGACAGGGACCGTGGCAGATCAGTCGTCCCAGTGCAGGCTTGAGAAGTGGGATGGGGAGTGGTCTGTCCCACAGGAAGTGCACCCCTATCTTCACAGGTCAAGTCGTGATGGGGTGATGGGTGGGAGGACCCCTGCTTTCCTGCTCCTGGGCAAACTGGCCCTCTTCTGCCGTTTCTGTGAAGGATTTGTAGGGCAGAGACTGGCTACAGCTTTTTCCTGGCAAATCAGGTTCCTGTCCAACCTCCTGGGTCCCCATAGCACATGAATTTCGCAATTCAAATAGAGAGGGAGGCAGAGGAAGGAGGATGCAACACAGGCCTCTTCCCCACATGAGGACTGGCAGAAGCAGGGATGCCAGGCCAGCCTGCCTTTGTTTGCATCACAGCTCAAAGCTGGGTTAAAAGGGGGTACTGTTTTTCCCAGTGAATATACTGCTGGGTTTCATTTGCTTGACTGATTTTCTCTTAAGTGATTCATTTATTTATTCATTTAGTCACAATTTTATTACTCCTTTGAGAATTCTGTATAATGTATTTTGATCGTATTTGCTCACCTCTATCAACTCCTCTCACATGCCACCCCCTCCCCTACACAACCCACTCTGTGTTCTCCTCTTATCTTTTAAAAACCCACCGGGAACAGTTTGTGCTGCCTGTGTGTGTCTGTATGTCCCTGTCCACTGGAGGGTGGTCAGCCAACCAGGGCCACACCCTGACTGAAAACTGACTGGCTCTCCAGAGAGCTAGCGATTGTTGCAAGCCCTTCTGGTTCAGGAGCTGTTGGCACTGCTGATTTTTTGCGAGTTCATTTTAATTCTCTCGCTCCCATGTTTTAACGTCCTCTGTTATCCCGGGTTGCTCTCCCTTCCAAGGCCTCCCACCGCTGACTGGCACAGGGACCCTGATGCTTTTCCTATCTGACCTCAATGACAACGCTCCGACTCTCCAGTCTCATTCTCGACACTTGGAGATCTGCGAGTCTGCCGGGAACCAGCCCCTGCTCTTAGAGGCTGAGGATGCCGACCTGGACCCCTACTCCGACCCCTTTACTTTTGATTTGGACTCTTCCCAGAGAGACGTAGATGGTACTTGGATGCTGAGGACAAAGCAGGGTGAAGGTTTGTATGGGTTAGGGGCTAACACAGATGGCAACAAGTGATTTAGGGTGGGGACATTGGGCCACACAGTCTCAGGTGACCCTTGGAGAACCTAAAGATCAGAGTGTGTTGTGTGGAAGGCCAGCCAGGATTACTTACCAAGTCTCAGAAAGGATTCTGGGCATAAGGACTGGGGTGAGCTTGCCTGAATGGAGTATTTCATGCTTGCTGTCACTCATGGCTTTCCTGACTCCATGGAAGATGACTGTCTGTGTCCTTCTGTCCCCCAATTCTCATCTGGGTCCTTGCCCCCGTAGAGAACAGCAGCCATGACTGTAACAGCATGCATGATTGCTGTGAGTCCTACAGCTTGAGACGATGTAAAGGAATCTTGCCCTGGATAGAGAGACTGACAGACCAAAGAGAGAACTCCATCCCAGTTCAACTTGGAGAGCTGGGGTTTTTACAGGTGTAAGGATGAGTCGGAAGCAGCTAGCTTTTCATCAGGGCATCTCTGAGCAACCAAGAGGCAGTTGTACCTGATGTACAACTCCCAGTCAACCTTGTATGTCTTACACAGCCTGCCAGTGCCCAAGATCACATAGTGGGGCAGGAATCTCAGGTAAGGGTCTGGCGACCCCTTCATCACCCTAGACAGACCACTGCTCTGTCCTACTTTATCCCATTGCCGGGGCCAAGGTCTAAAGTCCCTAGTGGGTCACTGCACACTCTGTTTCCCGATGCCATTGAGGACCTGTTATGCCTGGAGGACCTGTCTCCACTGCAGTTGTCCACCTGAGCGTGGTCATGGTAGGTTGTGAACTTGCGGTTGCCATCAGAAGTGAAACTAGTCTTGGGACTTCTCCTCTAATGTTGCCTATGGCTCCTTTTGCCAGCAGCAATAATGGGGTAGCTACAAGGATGGAGGCCTTGCTCCACACTGCTGTGGACAGAAATTCCCTTCTCCCCAGGGCCCTTTCCTCATGCAAACTCAGGATTCTTCACTTTACCACCGAAAAAACTTTCAGGGTGAGCCAGACTGAAAGGCAGCTGGAGTTTATTACAATTTTGAGAGAAATAGGCTCATGGGCAAGTATAAGATATACCCAAGTATGGGTTTCTCAAGGAAGAGTCCCAGTTAAGTGCATTTATAGTGGATGTAGGCAGGATCCTGTGGTTGCAGGGAGGATCCTGTGTGTGTAGACAGGGTCCTGTGGGTGTAGGCAGGATCCTGTGGTTGCGGGGAAGTTCCTGTGTGTGTAGACAGGGTCCTGTGTGTGTAAGCAGGGTTCTGTGGGTGTAGGCAGGGTCCTGTGGTTTGGGTGGGGTCCTGTGTGTGTATCAAGGATCCCATGTGTGTAGCAAGGATCATGTAGGTGTAAGCAGGATCTATGGGTATAGGCAGGGCCCTGTGGGTTGGGTGGGGTCTTGTGTGTGTAGCAAGGGTCCCATGTGTGTAATGAGGATCCTGCGGATGTAGACAGGGTCCTGTGGATGTAGGCAGGGTCCTGTGGATGTAGGCAGGGTCCTGTGAGTATAAGCAGAATCTATGGGTGTAGGCAGGGTTCCGTTCTGTGGGTATGAGCAGGATCCTGTAAGTGTAGGTCAGATCCTGTAGCTTTTCTAAGTTGCTTGTTCAGATAACACAAATTATGGTAAGGTTTAAAGGTTACAGACTTTTCTTCTGTCAATAAAGCTGCAAAGTAGGGTTACAAGGAGTGTTGTTTATGTTTAACAATGAGGGGGTGCTAAAACCTCAAGGCTGTGGATTACTTGGGCCCTATGTTAACATAGCTTATCTGTCATCCTCATTTGGGGTCCTTAGGAAGACACATACGATCCCATCTGTAGGCAATTTGACTTTATCAATGGTATCTAACATAAAAGGCCACCCAGATCCTGGGACAAAGGGCCTCTTTTTCTTTCCTATGTGCTCCCTGATTTTGGATTTTCTATCTTGTCCCATTTCCATGCAGAGTCTTGGTCCTGGGGGGAAGCAAGGAGATGCACATGGGCCAATGAGCCTATTCATGTCTTCCTGCCTTTGCAGGCCGCTCTGCTGAGCTCGTGATGCTGAGAAGCCTCCCGCCCGGGGATTACTTGGTGCCACTATTCATAGGAGACAGACAGGGCCTCACGCAGAAGCAGACGGTCCACGTGAGGGTCTGCTCCTGTCCTAGTGGATCCAAGTGCAAGACTCTCTCCGACACTGGGTTTCTGCTGTGGGCCCTGTCCCCTGTCTGTGCAGTGCTCCTGGCTCTGGCAGGTCAGTGCCTCCTGGGAGCTCAGGCCCTCTCACTGACCGATGGACACCGGGACAGGCTCTGTATGGGTGGAAGGAGGATGAGCTCTGGGTTTGTTCAGGTCAAAGGTTGCCAGACACACTAATTGGCCAAAATTCAGTTTCCATCAGCAGGCAATTATGGAAACAATGGAATCCACAGAGGAACATGGGTCCAAGGGTGAACATATGTTGGTAGTAACCATGGTTACAGAGGTACACAGGTGTCTAGGTTCCCAGGTTTGACTAAGGTTAATAAGGGCACTAGTTATTCAAAAAAAAGAGTATTTCTGGCCAGTTAATACTAAGCAGTGAGTTCAGCACGAAGTGTTAGCATCTACCTGAGCCCCACACACTGCTCAGCTCCTAAGATGATGTAGATGGAGCCTGACCCTGTTTTACCACAGCAGCTCTGCTTTCCCTGCTGCGGTGCCGCTTTGAGTTTGGACCCAAGAGGCTCGGAGGCGTCATCCCAAGTGACAATGGCCACCAGACGCTGATTGTGTACAACGAGGAGAGCCAAGCCCTCTCAGCCCAGGTAGGGACCGTGGAGCCGTGCGTTGCATGGCAGCAATGTCAACAGCAGAAATCTGTAGAGCACACATTGCATAGATTAATTTACTTCGTGTGTGTGTGTGTGTGAACGCCTGCATGTATGTCTGCACACCAGGCATGTGTACTCCCTGCAGAGACCAGAAAAGAGTATCAGATCCCCTGGAACTGGAGTTGTGATTCCATGGTTTGGGGCTGCTGTGTGCATGCTGGGAACTGGACCTGAATCCTCTGAAGAGCAACCAGTACTCTACACTGCTGAGCCATCGCTCAGGCCTTATTTCATTACTCTCATTCAAGTTTGAGTGATACACGGGAAAGCAGTGCTTCCACAGTTGCATGTCACAGCCAGACACGTTTGTGTTTTCTACCAGTGGTTCTCAACTATGCTCAGTTTTTCCTGAGGGAACACTTGGCAATGCCTGGAGGTACTTTGGATGTTGCAATTAGAAGATACTATGAGCCCTTAATGGCCTGTGGCCAGGGCTATAGTCAAATATCACCCAACATAGAAGTATCTGGCCCAGTGTCCCCAGTGTTGATGTGAGAAACCAAGCTCAGGAGAAAACAGTTCTGTCAGGTTGAGGATTTCTGGGTGGCATTGCTTTGCTCACTGGTGAAATGTGAGCTAGCTTCTCTGGCACGGTCAGTCATCCTGTAACAGAACTGCCGCTCCCTCCTCCTCTAACATAGATGGCGAGAAGAGATGCCCCTGGTTTTGCAGGGACAAGGCTCGACTCTCTTTCTGCCTTTACATCTTATTAATTTGGTGTATTTGAGCTCACATTCCCATCTGTGGCCTGAAGGGATGGAGTCTGCTCCCCAGGTACTGGATTGAAGGACCACACTTAAGGAAGCCCCCAACACAACCACAACCTGCATGGAGCCAGCACCAGTGGCGGCTGGATCTTCCCTCCCGATGGTGCTGAAATGTAGCCTTGTTTTATTGTCCTTGTAGCTACTTTGGGATGGGTTACATGAGCAATGAGATGATGGTGTCATGAACTCTCTTGTCTGTCTTCCCTGAGAACTAGGAGTGGCTGATATAGGAAGCAGCAAAAATGTCAAAAGGGAATCTTGTCCTTTGGGGCCACTGGCCATGCCCTGTGTTACTTATTCTTTGCTGACACCAAACACTTAACAGAAAAGAACTCAAGGCGGGTTTTTGTTCGTTTGTGTAGTTTTTTTCTTTTCTTGAGTCATGGTTCAGGAGACTTAACCCATCACAGTGAGGAACACAAGGTGGCTAGCAAGTGGGTCCTCGGTGGCAGGAACATACAGGAATGCCTTCTTCATGGTAAGAGAGCGCAGGCCAAAATCCACAACGATGCTACGGCCCTCAAAAGCCCACCCCAGTGACCCACCTGCGCCTGCTATGTCTTTCTCCCCAGAGGTTCCGTAAGTGCCCCCAAATGGTGCTGAGAAACAAGTGTTCTACACTGGCATCTTTAGTGCTCTGAGAGCTGAGACCCAACCAACCACATTGGTGAGCATTGGTTAGGTTATTTTGCTGGCCCTGGGTTTTCATATGTAAAGTGAGGTCAATGTTTCCACCCCCTTGCAGTTGACTGGACAATTTAATCAAAGTCATGCCCACAGCTGAGCACTGATGGGCACTCGGTAAATTCTGGCAGCTGACCCCATTGCTTCATAACACCGTTTTAGCATGTGCATCCCTGTTTGACGAACCTGACCATGCCAGCCAATCCAGCCTCTACACCAGGGACATTCTATTCTTTGGGGGAAAGACTCCATTTAAGATGCCACTCACCCACATTGCCACATTCTGCTGCTGAGGTGATTCCTGGGATCATGTGGATGCCTGCCTGTTTGTGGGGAGGCTGGTGGGCCCCACTGGGGTACCCATCAACACTGAAGTTCCTTGGGGTGATTTTTGCTGAGTGAAGATAGGATGAGACCCGAGGGGCCATTGCTGGTGCCTTAGGAGATGATGATTTTGAGATCTGGGGTCTCATGGTATAATGTGACATAAAACCTGCACAGTAGGAAGTCCACCCTCTTACCCAGCCACTGAGAATGGCAAACAGTAAAACATCCGCTCCCCTGATGCATCATCTGGAGGTATGGAATAAAAGGCTCTGCCCCGACAGCCCTGCTGTCCTGTGTTTTAGGTTGCAGGGTTCTTTGCTGATTTTTATGACTACCCTCTGACCATGGTCATATTTCCTCCTCTGGTTTTCACAGATGCAGCCAACTGGGGGCGACCAGATGCCTGCTCTGTCCTTCAGTGCAGCTGCGGCCCAGGCCAAGCCAGATGTGAAGGTAACACCTCTCTGTAGATGCTCTCTGCTGTTGGTTCTGCAGGAGAAACTCCCTGGCTGCTTCTCTGGCCTACATGTCATGAGGTTTCTGGATGAGGAACTGGAGGGGGAAGGGTTTACCCATCGTTCAGTTCAGTGCAGTTTAGAGCTGCTTACAAGCCCGCCCTAGCTCCTTTATCTAAGCAGCAGGTGCCTCCAATTCTGAAAGTCTCAACTGACTCTGGGCTGTGGAATTTAAGGGAGGACCAGGGTCTCTGCTTACCCTGTTCATTCAGCCCTCCTAGTCACGGTGGTCTGACTTGTCACCATAACTACAACTGTGGTATGTGGGAAGACATTGCTTTCTCTTTCATTCTTTAGTCTGGAAGTTTCTGAGGTCAGGGCATTATCTAGGTGTACCTAAACTTGTGGTGTGCACTGTGCGTGCACACTCCTACTGAGTTCACACTAGAACTACGGGGGGGATTGTGTATTAGTTGTTTTTCTGTGATAAAATGCCACGAGCAAAGTCAACTTACAGAGGGAAGAGTTCA
>LOJH01046574.1:7748-21107 GCA_001685095.1 Ellobius talpinus
TTCTTTCTTTCTTTCTTTCTTTCTTTCTTTCTTTCTTTCCTTTTTCTTTTCTTTCTTTTTTTGATAACCCACTAGGTCCACGAGTGTAGGGTCATTCATAGGAAACCAGCAGTGACCACATCCTCAATTAAGAATGATTTCCCCTCACCCAGAAAACTTCAAATAGCTGATGTTGGTTAGAACATATCTTGGTTTTAAAGTGCTTACCCTACAAGTTTGTGGGCTGTGGTGAAAGAAAATGGCCCCCAAAAGAAGTGGCACTATTAGGAGGCATGACTTTGATAAAGTAGATGTGACCTTGTTGGTGGAAGTGCATCACTGGGGGCGGGGGCTTCAAGGTCTTCTATGCTCAAGCTGTACTCAGTGTGACTCACAGTTGCTTCCTGTTACCTGTGACTCTGGATGTAGAACTTTCAGCTCTTTCTCTAGCACCATATCTACCTGTACACTGCCATGTTTACCTGTTTGATGATAATGGACTAAATTGCTTAACTATAAGCCACTCCCAATTAAATACTTTCTTCTATAAGAGTTGCCATGGCCATGGTGTCTCTTCTCAGCAATAGAAACCCAAACTAAGACAGGGACCTAAATTTGACACCAGCAACCAGTGTTTAAAGAAAAGCTAGGTACGGTGGTGGAAGATTACAGTCTCAGCACTGAGAATGCCTACACCAGTAGATCCCCAGGACTCATTCATTGGCCAGCCTATTCTGCTCCAAGTTCCATGCCATGGAGAGACACTGTTTCAAAGAAACATGGTGGACAGCACCTAAGAAAAGCACTTTAGATTGTCCTTGGTCTCATACATGTACATGTGCACACCTTCACATACATGAACATACACACACCCACACACCACAAAAAGACATGCACTATGTCCCCATCATCCCACATACATTCTTGAGGCCTATCAAATCACCTACCTTCTCTTCAGAGCAGTCCTGTTGGGAATGGTCTGCTCCAGCTCAGACCCTCCTGAAGAAATAGCTCTTCTGGCTAAGCAGGGCAGGAAGTCCCTTCCCTGTCACCCTACTAGCAGCCCAGATGGTCAGTAGCACCTTGAAGAGCATGTGGGAGCACTCACTGCCCTGCTTGGTCCTTGACACACTTCCAGAAACAGTGAGAGATTTGGACGTGCAGAGAGACACAGTGTGGCAGCGTGGGAGGTAGGAGATCTGGCTTTGATGTTGTGAAATTCTATCCTCTGGGCATGACTTGGCCTTCTGTCTCCTAGAAATTAGAGCAACTGTATCAACTGAATAGGACCCTCAGGAGATCAGGACTATTAATATTTCTTCACAGGAGTTGGAAGGTCCTGAGCCCCTCCTCTGAGATTCCAGCCACTACTCCCTCCAGCCATCTTTTAGCCACACAAGATCTTGAAGGGTTAAGGTATATGGGAGATGGAAAGTTGACTGGGAGATGCACTCCAATACATAATTTTCCTGAGTCATCACCCACTCTGGGGTGGGCTTTTTAGGTTATACAATTTACTTCATCCCCCATGTTCTTATATGGAACCCTCGACTCATGCTCCTCCACGTAACTCCAATGAACTCACTGGTTCATCTGCTGGACCAGGATGGAATCATTTATTTCATCTGTTATTGTCCTCTCTGGGGTGACAAAGACTCCTCAGGGGATGTTACACAATAGACGTGGTCAGGCCTTTTGTGACCAGGGCACTTGAGTAAGACTGATGCTTCAGGCGCTGGAGGGATGGCTTGTCACCAGATTATGCGGGGGAGGGTTTACAGAGGATCCGATCTGTGACACTAATGAAGGCCAAGTGATTAGGACACCATCCATCTCAATGTAACAGTCATTAGAGCCACGATTACCATAACCGCTATAAGCTCATGATTTATGGAGATTGTAATGATTATTTTTGTAATACTAAGTTAGAGGATTTTTTGGCAGTAGATCAATTTGGAGGAAATTAAAATACAATTTTTGAGTGAGAAATGTCACTGAATCACAAAACAATGTCAGTGTGTGTGTGTGTGTGTGTGCACATGTGCGCATGTGTGTGATCTGTTCTAAGCCCTGATCATGAACCAACTTGGTATAGGCGGATTGAGAGACAGCTGTTTGTTGACCCCCTAGACCCTGGAGATGACTACTGTGATCTGGAGGCTCAGGTATGGGGTCCCAAAAATGTCCCCAAGGACCACAGGGTCCAAAGGCTATCAAACAAGAAAGTATGAAAATAAGACAAACCTCTGCTCTAAAGCTCAGCTGCCTCTGGACCATGAGCTCCTTAAGCTGGAGACACAGAAGACTCCACCACACTTGGTGTGAAATATGAGTCTAAGGACAGCAGTGGGTAAGAATGCAGCACCTCATCTAATAACACCCCCCGCCTCTTCCCAGCAACCTCCTCTCTCAGTGACCCCTGCCTCTTCCCAGCAGCCTCCGCTCCCAATGCCCCCTGCCTTCTCCCAGCACCCTTCACTCCCAATGCCCCCTGCCTCTTCCCAGCAGCCTCCACTCCCAATGCCCCTTGCCTTCTTCCAACAGCCTCCACTCCCAATGCCCCTGCCGCCTCCCAGTAGCCTTCACTCCCAATGCCCCCTGCCTCTTCCCAGCAGCCTCCACTCTCAATGCCCCCTGCCTTCTCCCAACAGCCTCCACTCCCAATGCCCCTGCCTCCTCCCAGCAGCCTCCACTCCCAATGATCCCTGATTCTCCCCAGCAACTTCCACTCCCAATGCCATCTGTGCCAAGCCTGCAGCCTCCAACCCCTCCGGTCCTGCTTCTTTCAGAGGCATCCCAAGTCTTGCTCTCCTTCCCCAGCCTTTTGCTTTATCTCCAGGTGACAGTGTGGGTATTCTCTCCTCTCTGGCTGCACCATCTTTCCTATGTTGCTCTGACTTTGTCCCTGCACAGGATGACAAAATACCTCAAAGGGAATTTAGGGTTCTGTTTGTTCTTGCACATTCCACACCCAAGTGATCTCATTCTAATCTGCAGCTTCAAATGTGGAACACAGACGCCCCGTCGTTACACTTCCTGCTTCTACCTAGCCCAGTGCCCCAGTGCTCTCTGCATCCATCCTAACCCAGTGCACCAGCACTTACTGCGTCCATCCTAGCCCAGTACCCCAGCGCTCACTGCATCTATCCATCACTGACACACACTACCAGTGCCTCACTCTGTCTAGTTCAGCATTTCTAAAGCTAACTCAGGAGCCCCTTCTACCCAGGAACTCATCACCACTGTCCTGAGAAGAAACCAGAAACCTCAAAGCTTTTCCTGACACCTCCTAGACCCTGGGCCTCTCCAAAGCCATTCAACATCGTTTATCCAATTACAGGCATTACAGATCTTTCAAAGATTTGAAAGTGTCTTCAGGTAGCATCCTACTCTTTCCAACCTCCCTCTAGGAAACTGGGGCCACTGCTCTGAGTTAGAAATACATGCACCTCTTCTTTTCTTGGCCCCCACTCCCTTGAGACTTTGAAGCTATCTTGTCATGTGTCTGATGTAGCATTCAGATTCCTCTTTATTATGTATTGTATGGCCATGTGTATCTATCTGTGTCTGTCTATCTGTCTATCTATCTGTCCGTCCATCCATCCATCCATCCATCCATCCATCCATCCATTCAGCTATATATAAGGCTTCCTATGGGGATCTGATGCCCTCTTCTGACCTGAAGACACCAGGCACACATAATGTGCACATACATACATACAATACACTTATATGCCTAATAATGAAATATATGTGTAGTAGTAGTAATAGTAGTAGTAGCAGTAAAATTTATAGTAGAAAAATAGAGTACACAAAGTAATTGCATGAACTTTGATGGGAAAAAACACATGGACTCCTCTTTACCCTAGGAGAAGTGGCCCCAAGAGAAAAATGAGATTCAGGGAAATTCCATGATGTTCCCAAATTTATATAGATATGAGCAGACTGCCTGAAGGAGAGGAGGACAGAGATATGGATCTAGAAGCTCATGTCCTCTGGTCCATAACCCTGCTAGGTGTGAGGAGCACTGAGGTTTGCTTTCCAAGTCTCCCAACCGATTTAAAAGAACATGGATTTAAAGAGCAAATAAATACTATTCAGATGGAGGGGACCAGACTGGTCAGGTAGAAATAACCTAGAGGGAAGCTAGCTAGAGTCCATATCCCTCCCTAACAATATGATGACCACTGAGGGTCCACTCCACTCACCAAAGAGTCATTGATGCTGAACAAAGCAACAGGAGGCCATGTGGGCTCAAAGGACAAAACAATGGCCTTCAGAGGAGTTGGACTGAGAAAGAGTCTATTGTATCTGATCAGATACAAAGCTCATTGTATCTGATCAGATGGTCCAGAGAGCCAGCCTTTGAGGGAGAGTGGGATCAAAGGAGAAGTAGTCTGTCAATGAAGCAAACTTTGACCTGGAAGGAGAAGGGGAAACAAATGGACTAACATCCCATAAAACATTGGTGAAAGAAATTAAGGAAAATACAGCATAATGAAATATATTTTGTGATGATGGGTTAGGGCAATAAATATCATTGGTGTATCTGTACTTCTAAAAGGTGTGTCCAGATTCAACACAATCCTTATTAAACTATCAACATCTTTTCCAGAATTATGAAAAATATCCTAAAATTTGCATGGAACCACACAACACTCTGAATAGAGAAAGCCACCACAAAGAGAAAAAAGCAGGGGGCATTGCACTACCCTGGCTATAGTACCCAGTACTATAGCGATCAAGATGCCATGATATTGGTGTAAGAACAGGCACAGAGCAGAGAGTCGTGGAGTAACTATGCATACCTAAGTCAGCAGATGTTGGCAAAGTATGCGTGCATTGGAGGAAGAAGCCTTTTCAATGCACAATGCTAGGAAGGTTGGGCGTCTACACACAGAAGAACAAAACTCTCTCTGTGTGTGTGTGTGTGTGTGCTTGTGTGTCCATGTGCACAACACAGAGGATTAGAACAAGGTTCAGGTGCCTTTTCCATCGCTCTCCACTTTATTATTTTTAGATTTATTTATTTGTATGCAATTGTATGAACGTTTTGTCTGCATGTGTATCTGTGGATTAGTTGCATGCCTGGTGCCCACAGAGGTCAGAAGAGGGTGTCAGATCCTCTGGACTGGAGTTACAGATATCTGTAAGCCCTTCCCATGGGTGCTGGAAATCTAACTAAGGTTCTCTCTTTTTTTCTTTTTTTAAATTTATTTTTTTATAAAGCTATCTTTTCTCATTTTACATGATAAATCCATTTCCCACTCCCTTCCCTCCCCCTGCTCCCTTCATCTTCCCCCCTCCACCTTACCCCCTTCCATTCCTCAGAGAGGGTAAGACTTCCCATGGGGAGTTAACAAAGTCTAGCCTGTTGCTCTGAGGCAGGATCAAGGCCCTCTCCCCACCCCATATCTAGACTGAGCAAGATATCCCTCCAGAGAGAATGGGTTACAAAAAGCCAGAACAAGCAGTAGGGATAAATCCTGGCCTCACTGCCAGTGGTTCCTCAGTCTGCCCCAGCCATACAACTGTTACCCATGTTCAGAAGACCTAGTTTGGTCATATGCTGGTTCCCTCTCTATCAGGTCAGAGTTGGAAGGCTTCCATTAGCTCAGGTAAGCTGTTTCAGTGGGTATCCCCATCNTTCCTGGGAATTTCTCTAGAGCCAGGTTTCTTGCTAGACCCATAATGGCTCCCTCAACAAGATATCTCTTTCCTTGTTCTCGGTCATCTTTTCTTGTTCTCGGTCTTTGTCCTTCCCTCATCTCTACCATCCCGGTCCCTTGATGTCCTCTTTAAGAACATGTGCTCTTAACTGCTGATCCATCTCTCTAGCCCCCTGGTTTGTGATTTTTATTTGCTACAATGTTTTCTATTGCTTGTAGTAAAGGTGATGCTGGTTTCATGGAGCAGATTTTCTGGGAGAATTAAAACACATTGACAATTGTTTCCTTCTTAAATGTTTGGGAAGAGGTGGTAATTTTCCAGTGAATTCGAACCAGGGTTTTCTTTGCAGGGAACTTCTCTTCTTTTCCTAGCTGTGGGTATTTGCTTCATCTGTTTCCTCATGAGTAACTCTGGTGTGTTATTCACTGTCCTATGTAAGGTGTCAGTTGTACTGGCACAAGTCATTTATATTCTGGCACTACCATCCTCATCCTCTCCATGTTTTTGGTGTCCCGAATGCTTCCTCTTTTGTTTCCAGTACCCTAGAGGCAGAAACATCAGAGGAGTAACCAACCATTTCTGATTGGATGTAAGTCTCACTGTACAAGATAAAACCCATACCCGGCACCCTTTTAAAATGCCTGTTTTAAAAACATCTAGCTGTAATTCCCTTGACCTGTGACCCTCCCAGGTATTCTAATGTTGAGGCTGCCATGGCATTGATAGCACCAGCACACTGTCTGTGTGGGCACTTCCTCATGACCTCCGTGGTGTGGCAGGTGTTTGTATTATCAGCTCACACACAGTCAGAGGGACTCTCAGATATGTCAAGACACACAGACGGTGAGCTGGCAGTCCCGAAGTTAGCTATCTCTTATAGATTCTCACCAGTGACCGTTGGCTGGATGTAATGTTACTCAGCAGCTCTTTAAAGAAGCACCCCCAAACTCTTGTGCTTTTTCTGCCTGAAAAGTAAGCAAGTCCACGTGGCTGTCAAGTTCTCTAAAAGATCAAATCAGAGCAGCTGGCAACTGCCCCTTGGTCCCCCAGCCCCCAGGCTAGCCCAAGACAAGATGATCATTCACTGCTGGGTATCCAAGCCACTTTCCCAAATTACAGTTCCATGTGCAGGTGGCTGTGCTTTACATCGGCATATTTTACACCTGGGTGTGATACTGTGTGCATTTGGATAGTGGAACTCACCCCTCTTTATGTATATACTCCTTCCTGCCTCAGTTGTACTCCAGCACTCTACCAACCCATTGGGGGACCAGTCCATGCTGGGTTCAAGCAGCTCTCAAAACTTGGGGACTGCTGTATTGAGCTGTACCTCTCTTAAAATGATCCATCGGTTGTGTCATGCTTTTTAGAGCTTGCCTAATTCTGTCTGAACCTCTGTTCTCTCTCACAGGGCAGAGCCTGGTCTACACCTTCTGCTCTTGGAGTCTGATCTGTACCCTTTGCTGCCCCAGAATGGTGACAGCAGACTTCTCTGTCCACCAACTGAGCACTGTCCGACCTGGGTCTGACCCATGTTGGGTAAGGGGGTGAATGAGCTGCTGAGGCAGGTGGAGATAAGAAGTTTAACCCCTGCACAAGAGACATGGCGCCCGCTTTTCCCACAGGTCCAACAATATTAAGATTGGAATCTCAAGAAAAGAGAGTAAGGCCATAAATCACTAAATAAGATAACAAAGTAAATCTAGTCCTGAAAGGATGGCCGTGAACAGTGCTTCCCATGCGGTCTATGCTTTAAGATATGGGGAAGACACCTTCGTAAAAAATAAATCACTTTCGGTTTAATCAGAAACACATAAATGGAATTTATTGCATCCTTAAGAGGCATCTTGTCCAACGCATTGGCTCCCCATGCTGACACTTCAGGAGGGAGGTGGCATTATTCTGGGCTTGTTTATTTGCTTTTAAGTTGGTAGTTTATTAGTTTTCATCTTTAAATATTTACTGAATGAATGATGTCCTTTCTCTGCTGCTTGTCTACAGTTGCAGGGGTGTGCCTTTATGTGTTTGTTTGTTTTGTGCCTAGCATCCTGGAATTTTCTATAAAGGTCCTCTTGTGTCCCCACTCACCCCCACTTCTGTGACATCAGAAGGAAAGACTTGGACACAGAGGTCCCCAGAATTCCCAAGTCAGTCTCCTGTCCCACTCACTTGTTGTGTGCAGCTTTCCAAGAGGAAGGCCCAGCCCAGGCACCTCATTCATTTACCCAAGTGCCCTGTATTCTAGAAGTGTTTGCCTTCATGATACCCAGATATTCAGAACTCAAATGGATAGCTTCTGGGCAGTCTCTAGAGCTGAATCTGCTGCCCTTCAAGGGCTCTGTGGATGCCCCTCCCCGTGGCTGTGTTCTGCCTGCTTTGTGAGCAAGGATTGTGGGACCCATTTTTACCCATAGGAAAGTAGGGCCCCCCAGATAACATCTGAACCTGTGCCAACAAGGAGCCAGTCTCCAGCCCCCAATCCAGAGGTCAGCTTCTGTGTCAACAGTCACAGTGGGCAGTGGGCAGTGGTGTCGCATGGCTACTGAAAGATGCATGAAGCTGCTATCATGGCTGCTGTGGACACAGAGCAGCAGAGCAAGGTGGCCAACATCTTTGCGTTTAACTAAGCCAACTGCCAGCCATGCATTGTCCAGCCTCTGCAGTCCGGAGGGCTTCCATGCATTTAGGAGGATGGGTTCGGCTCCGACCTCTGAGCTCTACCCATAGTTCCCCTTCGGCTACAGTTGAGGCTGACTAAAGCCCTCCAGAAGCACAGCAACTACAGCCCTGACCCTCCATCTGCTGGAGTCTTGCGTGGCCTTCAGGTCTTTTGTTACACCTGCTGGGGGTTGTATGTGAGTGTGTGCGAGTGAGTGCCAGTGTGTGCGAGTGAGTGCCAGTGTGTGCATAAGTGTGTGTGTGTGTGTGTGTGTGAATGAATGTGTGTGTGAATGAATGTGTGTATGTGTCAGTGAAGGTGTGTAAGAAAATAAATGTGTGAGAGACAGTGTGTGTATAAATGTGTATGTATGTGTGAGCGTGTGTATAAATGTGTATGTATGTGTGAGCATGTGTACGAGCATGTGTGTGAGCGTGTATGTGAGCATGTGTGTGTGTGTGCGTGCATGTACACTGCTAGTGAACTAGAATCCACAGGGCCCAGACTCAGGGACCTATAGAGTGTCACTGTTGAGAGAAAGCCAGCCACGCCAACTTTGCAAGCTTTGGCATGACTGGAATGCTGGCCTTTGTGGAGACTGAGGGCTCCTCTCTTTCCTTACAGTGAACAGCTGAAGCTGCTGAGGGTTACTCTGAGTTCCCAAATGGTACCCAGCAGCAGCCACTGGGAGGCTGCACCTCAGGGTATGGATGTGAACGCCAGCACATGGGTGAAGTTGTTGGAAGGACAGGCCCTCAGTGGATGTGGAGGTGGGACCTCACTACCTTGTGCCTGGGCCCAGGGTGGACAGGATGAGTCAGCTGGACCAGCATTCAGCTTCCAGCTCCTCCCTCCATCTGCAGAGATCAAGGACCTAAGTTTGGATATGAGTGCCAGTAGGTGAAGTCACAAAGCCTCCTGGTTGCTCTGCTGTCCTTCAGTGTTACCCAGCCCAGCATTCTAACCTCTGGCTAGATAGGACTGTGGGACCTCACCTACTGTATTGGCATGGACTTACAGCTTACTACCAACCCACAGAACATGGCCAATAATGCAGTCAAGCGTGGACTGGTTTTGTCTCTGTTTCCAATATGAAAAGTCTCAGGCCAGGGATTATTCAGTATTACAGGGGTGTCTTTTTATTCAAGAATTTTGGGCCCAGCAGAGGTTCTGCTGATCTGGTAGGGACGATTGCATGAGGGACGACGAGTCTCAAGTTCATGGGACTGTGGCTTGAGCCTGTGCTAAGGTCTCCAAGGAGGGGAGAGTTTGGAGATGAGAGAATCCACTCTGTTGAGTTCTGAGGCACCATCAGGAGATCTGGTGCCCTGGGCCCAGGCACACTGCACATTCTGGCATATGCTGGAAGGTAAGGCAGACCACATGACCCCAGTACCCACTTTCCACCCAGAGCTGGCTTCCTCCTTTTCATCTGGCTTATAGTACCTTTATCCTTTAGGACAAATTTATATAAAATGACAGTCTTTATTTCTTGAGCTTGGTGGGTCATTCTAGAGATTGATGAGCCTCACAGAGTAATGGGGATTTACTATGTTTGTGCCCAGTGTAAGGGATGTGTGGCTAGGGGTACCAGACGTGTGAGTTCTATCTTGGGACCCACCCTATACCCTTAAACTGTGGCCTGGAATTCTGTGACCTGGTGTAATTGCCGTGCTGTGGCTCTCTTCCACTGGCCTTGCAGTCACAATGAATTGTTGTAACCTGCCTGTAGAGATGGCAGTATGTGGTCTGCTGGAGTTGCAGGGAGGGGTCTGGATGCAGACAGGAAGCATGTTTGCCCTATCATTTAATCATTAGATTGTACTTTACTGACACACACACACAAGAGCTGTCATAGCACAGCATGCGTACGACACCAGCAGCTCAGATAACTCTTGTGTACCATTTGCTTCAAGCACATCCTTTGCTTTGGGGTTGATTTCTTCTCATGCTGGCATGCCCCTTTCTGCTGCTGACTGGCCAAGAGTCCTGGATAATGTTGCCATTAAGGGGCACCACGGAGGGACTAACTTGGAGGAAAATTAAAAGTCATTAAGGACTGTAAAGGTGGCATATCAGTCTCTTGGTGTTTTCAATCTCAAGTGTTATTTGTCAGATACATTCCATATCATTTGGGTCTTGACAGACAGGACCAGGGCTGGAAGCAGTAAGATGAGCTGCTACACAGGGTCTGGCAAGCATAGGAACACCAGAGAGGGGTGGGGGACTTCCAAAGCCTTGATGGCTGTGTATAGGAGCATGTCGCTCTGGGAACTCTGACCATGGCCACAGCAGAAATTTGTTTGCAGTGGTCACAGAAAATATTGGCTCCACTAACCTTGACACTGACTTTGCTGCTAACTCAGGTGTATCCAATCACTTAAAAATGTGCTTCCAAACCAGATACAGGGACTCAGGCCTGCCATCCTGGCACTCAGGAGGCTAAGGCAGAAGGACTGGCGTAAATCTGTGAGTTAGATGCCAGTGTGGGCTACATGGTAAGAAATGAAGGGAGAGGGGAAAGAAAGGAGGGATAAAAGAAGGAAGGAATGGAGGACAAAAAGAAAGGGAAGAGGAAAAGAAATAAAGAGTCATTACTGGATTACTTCCACAGTGGAAGCGAGCAGTGAGCCTGCCGTGTTGGGAAGTTTGCAAGCTCCACCTAGGCTCATGGTGGAAGAGTCAGGTGCCGGGGAAATCTTTGATGTGGATAATGCTGCCCGCTCTGGAGACAGGTGCTGTCCCATAAATCCGTGGCATGTAGTATGCAATACTCCATGATGTTGTCCTGATGACAAAGTCACTCAGCATGCATTTCTTTGGATATACACCTGGCACTGACCCACATGTGTCTGAGTTCTAACCAGGTGTTCTACCAGGATAGCAGATGCAAATGGTTGGAGTAGAAGCAGCTACACTGGATTCTGAAACAAACATGGTAGAGGTTAAAGAGCAGTTATACAGAAAGGGCCTAGCCCACTGTGGATCCCTCTGTTCAGACTGGTCCCGGCCCTGCCATTCATCTCAGAACAGATGATTGATCTTCCATGCAGTGTGCTACCCACTTCTGCATCTCTTTCCTTGGTGCCCCTTTGAAGAAAGATTATAGAAGCCTTTCTCCTCTTTGTATATCTCCTCCTATGTCTTTGTCCATTTCATTCTCTGCCCTGCCCCCCAGCTGTGTGTCCATATTATCTCCATCAATGAGATGGAGTTTTGTTGAAAAGAAAAAAAACTTTTCTGCATTTACTACCTTCTTCTTTATTCTGCAATACAGAATAGTAACAGAATCAATTTTTAAATCAAATTTACATTCCTGAGACTCCCCGAGGAGAGCAAAATCTGTGGATGCATGATTCTCTTAAATGAAATGTTTAAGATTTGCATGTCACCTGCATATACCCTCCTGTGCACTTTAAATTATCCCAGGTTGCTTATCATACCTAATGCAAGGAAAGTGCTGTGGAAATGATGGCTATGCTGCATTGTACATAGTCAGCATAGAGGCAATTTGGAAAATATATTCAATCCAGGGCTGGTCACTTGGATCTGCAAATATACAACCAACCAAGGAGAAGGGCTCTGAATATGTCATACCATGGCTGTGTCTGCGTCTGTGCATGGCTGTCTGCCTATAGATTCAATTTTCTCATGATTTAGAAATACTTTCCACTCTGTGCTCATGATGTTTTAAGGCTAACACTGCCTTCATCTCCTCTTATGATGGCTGCAAGGAAATGAAACACATGCAGCACACTGTAAAGCCCTTTCCTGTGTCTCCTGAAGGGACTACTCAGGGGGGTGCTGTTTCTTCCTTGAATACTTGATACGGTTCATCAGTGAGTCCAACTCCAGATGGAATTTTATTTGAGGGAACACTTCAAATGATAGGCCAATGTGTAATCCAATTCTGTTTTGATTCTTTGCTCTAAAGATTTGTTTACTTTTATTTTACATGCATGAGTGTTTTGCTTGCATGTATATCTGTATACTGTGTGCAATTCTGGTGCCTGCAGAGGCCAGAAGAGGGCTCGGGATCTTCTAGAATTGGAGTTAAAGGATAGTTAGTTGTAAACGTCCATATGAATATTGGTAACTGAATTCAGGTCCCTCTGCAAGACCATCAAGGGTTCTAACCACTGAGAAAACTCCCCAGACCTCATGTGTTTATTATTTTAAAAGTTTGACAGTATGGCCGGGTGGTGGTGGTGCACACCTTTAATCTCAGCACTTGGGAGGCAGAGACAGGTGGATCTCGGTGAGTTCTAAGACAGCTTAGCTGCAAGAGCTAGTTCCAGGACAGCCAGGGCTGTTACACAGAGAAACCATGCTTCGAAAAACAACAAAAAATTGACAATGTTTCTTTCTTGGACTTTTTCCATTGTTATCATTTATGGGCCTGATCTCACTCATCCTTCTTTCAGCCTTTTAGTTCCTGTTGTGTCGGTAGTGATGTCATTGTGCTTCTACCCCCCCACACACACTGCTTTATGTATCTTCTTCTTCACTCTGTATGTCTGGCTGGAAGTTTACCAATTTGACTGACTAAAGAATGTCTGCAGCTTTTTCTTTCCAGTGTGACACAAGGACTCAGTAGTTGAACCCCTGAACATCAAAAATAGGCCTGAACCTTTGACAAACAAGAGGAAGTTGACCCACAAAGCCCTTTTTTTAGTTAGACAATATCTCAGCACATGGAGAACAGTTCTTCCTGGATCCTTCATTCATGTCATAGGTGAGACACTTTTCCCCAGTGGGTATAAAGTTTTGCAGAATTGGAGATCACACTCACATTCAGAGGCTCAGAACAGAAGCTGGAAGATGAGTAGGTAATAGGAGGTGCATTTGAGATGCCAATGTGACAAGTTGAAAGTTAAGAACTTACTAGAGAGGCAGAGGTAGGCAGATCTCTGTGAGTTCAAGGCCAACTTGCTCTATAAGAGCTAGTTCCAGGACAGACTCCAAAGCTACAGAGAAACCTTGTCTGGAAAAACAACAAGAAAGAAAGAAAGAAGGAAAGAAAGAAAGAAAGAAAGAAAGAAAGAAAGAAA
>LOJH01046575.1:3194-15324 GCA_001685095.1 Ellobius talpinus
CAAACATGTAAGGAATGTTGTATACATAATAAATAAATAAATCTTTAAAAAAAAAAAAGCAAAAAGGAATGTTTATAGCAGTATTTTTCATAATAGCCCCAAAGTAGGACAAAACCCTGATTTCTTTAACTAATTAACGGAATGTCTTTAATATAGTATACAGTGGAGTATTACCCCCTCGTAAAAAGGAACTGAAGTGCTGATACATGCTACCACATGGATGGACCTTAAAATCATCACAAAAACAGATAAACACAAAAGGCTATGTGTCACATGATTGCATTTCCTGAGGCTTCTCAAGTTAGAGGGGATTTCCATCCTCTTAAGTCATCATAATGATCCACAGCCCTGGGCAGTACAAAGTACACACAAGATGCCTTAGAATTCAGCAAATGCGGTGTCCAACCTGAGCCCACCCAGCTGGAGTCTATCCTCAGGCAAGTTCCTTCCCATCTGAGCCAATTCTTTCATCCACTGAAATGCTAGCCTCGCCACATGGGTGGGAGAGTCACTGGATCCATGTGTGCCAGGTGTTTTGCACGCTGCCCCGTACACAATGAGCCTGCATGATTAAGTTGAAGAGACTCAGGTTCTTCACTTCAAACTGGGCTGTAGCACAATGCCATGGAATCTGTCCCCAGCACCAAACAAAGCAGGCATGGTGGCTCATAACGGTAGGGGTTGAGGCAAGAGGGTCCAAGGTTAAAGGTCATTCTCAGTTTACATTGAGACTTTGAGACCAGCCTGATATAGATGGAGACCCTGTCTCCAAGAGCTAAATTAAGTATAAATCAATCAAATTTTCAACTTTCTTTCCCTTATATATATCATTATAAGGAATCTAATGAATGTTGAAGTGACCCAAAGACAGCAAACTCAAACACAAAAGATGCTCATTTGCTTACTAGATGAGTATTTCCTCAGTTGGCCGCTAAACTGTTAAGAGCTCAGCCTAATTCTGCCTTTGCCAGGGCCAGCTGGGAACATGCTGTCTCCTTAGCCTTAAACACTTCAGGGAGGCCAGTAGAATGCAAATTAAAACGCCTCTGCTCAGTGACCTTTTCTCCCTGTCCACTTCCTGTCCTCTGTACCGTCCACTTCCTGTCCCCTGGACCATAGCCCACGCTGATCGGATCTAACTTTAAAGGTTGCAGCCTCTTTTCCCGGTCTGATTTGCCTGCAGTGATTTTTTTTCCTTTCCTGTGCCCACTGTCATCCTTTTAATTATAATTTGCAATACTTTTGTCTACATATTTGAATGGGTTTAAGCTGTCTGTCCACTCTTCTCTCACGCTGTCTGCGGCAGTCAGATTTTTCGGGGCTCAGTGCTCCTGAGATTCTCAGTCTCCCACTGGCAGTTTCTCAGTCTCTCACCAGCCATCCAGTGCTTTCTCTGGACATTTGTTTCTACCCAGCCGTGTGCTATTTGTTAATAGAATTCTAACCATGCAGAAGAAACCATGCAGAAGAGTCTCAGTTACTCAGTAACCAGATACTCCGAGGTTAGGAAAATCCTAGTGGGTGTGGTAGCCCGTGCTTCATTTCCATATTTTATGGGTCAGACCTAAGCAGGGTGGCTGGAGTTTACGAAGGCCTGCCTGTCTCCTCACTTCGCTGTCTCCCCTCAGGATTTCAATGATGAATTCTCAGACCTGGATGGAGTGGTTCGACGACGAAGGCAAGACATGGAAGGATACAGCAGCTCCGGCTCCCAGACTCCAGAGTCCGAGAACTCCCGAGGTCTGGGGAAATTGTGTCCCGATTCAAGTTTCATGCCCCACAAAACACCCTCCCCTCGCCCTCTTTAAAACACAAAACCAGGCCCATCCTTCTCTTCCCAGTTAATGGCTGCAAAGGAAATCTGGGGAGAGGTATCCTAAGGAAGCGAATTGCCTCTGTGGCAAAATCCATCTCCTTAGTCCTTATTTGACAAACATCTCTTACGCTGATAAGCTAGGGTGGCTGACAGAGATCAGCATGGGGTTCCTCACCTATGTCGGTTAATAGTAATAAATAGGAGACTATTGTAGACTTTGTATCTGTGGATGCCGACCCAGTGACCCTGCATCATTTTATTTCCTGGTGAACTCTGTGTTTCAGTCTCCAGGCCCCACATCCCACTCATGAGAGCTTCACAACGTGACCATCACATAGATAAAGGAATCATGAGTTTTGTAGCTGATCCCAGGATTTTTAAATATACTGGGGAGCAAATTGACCTCGCTTCATTTTCTTGACAGACTTCCACGTGACCGAGTCCCAGACAGTTCTGAATGTCACCAAGGGAGAAACAAAACCACCTCGGACAGATGGGCACGGGAACAGAGTGCCAGATGGGAAAGCCAAGAGCCTGCCTGCGCATGGTGAGGAGCAGGGTTTGGACGGGAAAGCGATTTCTGTTGGTAGCGAGTAAAGAGCCCCAGTGCTTCACACCATGGTTGCCTCCCAGGGTCCCTCCCTTCCTTCCTCCTTTTGGTCTCTGCATGTCAAATCCCACTTACTAATTCAATAAGTAGTTAGTTCCTGGTTCTGGACTTTACCAGGGGTCACGGTGGAAGTTGCTGCATTAGTCTCAATACTTGGAGATTATGAACTAAAAGTTGGTAGTTAAACTTGCTACTGACTTGTTTCTTCCTTATTAACAATAATAATAATAATAATGGTGTTACATTGTAACATTGATCCCACCACCACCCAATACAATACTTGGCAGAAAGAAGCCTGTCAAATATATATTATTAGATAAAATGACTTGAAAAAAAATGAACCTGCTGGTTAAAATACCATGGAGGAGGCTTCCACTAATACTTCCCTTCCACCTGGGAATGAACCTATCTCAAGTACCTCTTCCCTGTTGAAATACTGCTAAATGAAAGAAGCATACTGGGGTGCTAAATGGTTGCTCTTTTGGTTCCCCTCAACAGGCCCGTCAGAAGCTATCGGTATTTTGCATAGCGTCAAGTCTCAGAAATGCCCAACTCTCCGCCATATTCTTATATTCTATGCAGTTATGTAAGTAGATGTGTTCACTCTACGTGGTTTATGCAAATGATCCTGTTTTGCCGATGAATAATCTCTTCACATTGCCAAGAGTCATTGTAAATCCCACTGGTGCTGACACAACCCACATATTTTTCTTGGCAATTTCCGTTTCCTTCTCGGATGTTTTTTTTAATGCCCCCCACCCCAGGCTTAGGTTAGCTTTTCAGAATCAGTGTGCTGAATCAGCCACAGAACCGAGGACTGAGTAACAGTCAGTAAATCCCTGAAGCATCTTTGTTCTGCTTATTTATTTTTCCTGTGTGTTCAACTTCTTCTGAACTGAAGCCAAAATATCTTCAAGGTTTTACTGACAACTTAGGCGCAGACATTTTTTTAGCATTTCAGTCAGCTTTCAATCTCCAACCAATTGCTTTTCTGAGAAGAGCCAGTTCTGGTCTAGAATGTCTCTCATACCGGAGGGGGATAGATATGTTCATCTGGTGCCCATTAAAGCAAGGAATTTGTGACTCTCCAGGGAACAGAGTTTGTTGCTTTCTGCTCAGGCTCCTGGACCGGAGGAAGAGAGTGCTAAAAAGGCTTAGCCATCCTGCTTGGGTCTGGCCTTGAGCAATCCTATAAGAATGACCTTTTTGTTTTTTTTGCTCTTTGAGGACGTGGGTGCCAGGATTTTAAGTACCATTGCTGCGAAGTTTTATAATAAACTTTTCATTTTCTTTGTTTTCTTTTTTATTATTACTTTCCTATTTTTTTATTCCATTTGAATGTTTTGCCTGCATGTATGTCTGTATACCACATGCACACCTGGTACCCACAGAGGCCAAATGGCATAGGATCCTCTGGAACTGGAGTTACAGATGGCTGTGGGCCACCCTGTGGGTACCAGGAATCGAACTCAGGTCCTCTGGAAGAGCAGCCAATGCTCTTAACTGCTGAGCCATCTCTTCAGCACCTCATCTCAGACCTTATTAAAGTCTCCCAAGCCTTTGATTATTTTTGAAAACGCTCCCAAAGTAGAAAAAGAATGGCTCTGAGTTCATTGTTTTTTAAACATCGGTTCCTGGCCAGTAATGTATTGGAAATGTCTCGTTGCCCCTCTAGTGTCTGTGCACTGATCATCTCAACCTTCTACATGAGACACAGAATTAACACTCTGGAGGAGCGCCTGGGGTCCCTAACGTCCATTGTGGAGCCCTACAATACTGAGTAAGATGGCTTCCCAGTGCTTGCTCTTCGGATTAGCGTAACAACTGTCCTAAGTTTAGAGTCCTCCTTGGGAAACACCAAGAAACCATTCTGTATGAAGCACTTGCCAGTCCTCTCCACTAGCCTATAGTTTTCTATTCAAACTTAACAATCCATGCCTTTCTTTGCCATGGTTGCACTAATTGATGTTTCTCTTTTTCCCTACAGGCAGCCAGTCCCATCAGGACTGGGATCACAAGTGCAGTTAAATGTGGAGGCCCTCTGCCAGGAGCTTACAGCTAACATAGTGAAATTAGAAAAGGTAAGTCGATCTTTCCTGAGTACAGGAGCAACCTGGTCATCCCTTTCGATGGCCACTGGCCATTTTTAGTTCCATAAAGAAATAGAATTTAATCTCCCCACAAAATAATGATCTGGTTGCTTTGTCATTTGTGTCCCTGGCTGGACATCAGACCACTGGTCAGTGACCAGTGGCACTGGGGTTCGTGGAGAGAGGCATTAGGGAGTCAACTAGAGACTCCTGACTCACCACAGAGTGGAGACTCCGCTCACATGAATATTGTGTTTAACCCCTTCTACTACCTTGGCTCATAAGAAATAAAGTTTTACATTACCTTGCTCTGGATAGAAGGCTGTTATCTGGGGGCCTAGAATTTGAACCACTGGCCAAGTTTTGGTTAGAAGTCTCCTGCTTGCTTTAGGGGCTGCAGAAACAGCTCAGCAGGTAAGGCACTGGCTGCTCTTCCAGAGACCATGGGTTCAATCCCCAGCTTCCACATGACAGCTCACACCTGTCTGTAACTCCTGTTCCAGGAGATCTGACATCTTCACATAGACATGCATGTATGTATGTGCAAACAAAGCACCAAGGCACATAAAATACAATAATGAATAAAATCATTTTTTAAAAAAAACTGGGTATGGTGACACACGCCTTTAATCCTAGCTCTTGGGAGGCAGAGGCAAGAGGATCTCTAGCCAGTTCTAGCCAGCCTGGTCTACAAAGTGAGTTCTAGGGTAGCCACAGCTACACAGAGAAATCCTGTCTTGGGGGTTGGAGTATCTTCTCCTTGGGATTGACTCAGTGGTAGAAAGTGTCTTTAGCACTCAAGAGGGTGTGGGTTCAATCCTAACAATAAGTAAATCTGCCTTCTGATTTATTGCTCATATGCTTCTATCTCCAGAATATCTTCCCTGGATCAACTCTGTCCTTAGCTTCATTCTTAGATTTGATTTGGTAAGAGGATGGATGAGAAGAGGGTAATTCATAACTATCCTAGAGATACACTTAAGTATCAGGGTTTATTTATCCTTTCAAACAGTTCCGTCCTTTCCCATCTGGTTTTGGCCTAATCCTTTACCTGAGGCTCTCCAGCGTGGGGGGGCACTGTTGTTTTTCAATTTCGCTCCTTTTGACTTGTAAATGCTGTCCTTTGGATTGGAAGCACACAGAATTCTTTCACCTTCCCTTGCCTTTCTCGCTCCGCCTGTGCCAAGCCCTGCCAGGACTCCACAGAAAGATTTGTTCCCCATCCGCAGTTGGCATGTCTGTGTGGGGCTCAAATCATGCCCAGCTGGGCAGCTAGGGAGACCGCTAGAAAGGAAGGGAGACCACGTGTATCCCAAAGCAGAGTCTGTAAAAAGTAGATTTGGGCCAAAATGTTCCCAGAGGCGCTTGAGCTGTGGCCTGGCACAGCCCGCGAATGAAAAGGCCGACCGAGATGCACTGTGGGAAATCCTGATGCATGACTCAGCTCTTTCCCACAATTCCTTTCTGCTGTCAGAGACTGGTCATATCTAAGCCTCATGGTCATTCCACAGCTCTGCTCCCCTGTTTCTGTTCATTGTCCCTGCCCCTTCAGTCACCTTCACATGAAACCCAAGGGTAACCTCCCCTTCAAGTCCCACGAAGTCTGCCCTCAGATAACATTCTCAGTCACACTGGCCCCACCACCCATCTGACACCGTGAAATTGAATCCCGTTATGAATTTTCTTTCTATTTTCTGTTTTTAGTATGGGACGTAAGGAAGTATAAGGAGTGTGTACGCATGGGTCCCTGACCACGTGTAGGGGTCAGAGGACAACTTTTGGGAGTCAGTTCTTTCTTTAGTGGATCCCAGGAACAGAACTGAAGTTCAACAAACTTGCACTGCCTGCATTTTTACCCATGGAGCCATCTCCATGGCCCCTATTTGTATTTTCTAATACTCCTGAGAATCAGCATTTAATATATTTATTGACTGTTGGAGTTTTAGCTATCAGTTGCTACGTATTTATCTCTTTTGTTTGTGTGGGATTTTTTGTTTGTCTATATAGGTATGTTTCTCTCTTTTGTTTGTTTTGGTTTTGGTTTTTGGTTTTTCAAGATGGGGTCTCTCTGTGTATCCCTGGCTGTTCTGAAACTCACTCTATAGACCAGGCTGGCCTCAAACTCAGAGATCAGCCTGCCTTGGCCTTCTGATTTCTGGGGTTAAAGGCATATGCCACCACTGCCTGGCATTGTTTGCTTTTTTTCCACATTTATTTGTATGTGTGTGTGTGTGCTCACAAGCATGCATGTGTGCATGCACGCGATACCACAGAGCACACATGGGAGTTAGAAGACAATTTGTGGGAGTCAATGTAGGTTCCAGGGTTCAAACTCAGGTTGTCAGACTTGACAGCCAGAACTAACCCCTAAGCTTCTAGCCTAGAGTTGAGAATTAGTGCAGGGCCTTTGTGATAGTCACAGGCAAAATGATATAGGTCACTGTCCCATTTTGCTTCTCTGCTGCCATAATAGAACACTGACGGGGGAGGGAGGGGCACAGCGGGCTCATTTCAGCTTACACTCCATCATCCAGGGAAGCCAAGGAAGGAACTGAAGCAGAGGCCATGAGGGAGGAAATGCTGCCCGCTAGCTTGCTCAGTTACCTTTCCTTCTCTCTCTCTTTCTTCTTTCAAGACAGGGTTTCTCTGTGTAGCTCTGGCTGTCCTGGAACTCACTCTGTANCTGCCTCTGCCTCCTGAGTGCTGGGATTAAAGGTGTGTGCCGCCACCACCCAGCCAGCCTTTCTCTCTTTCTGAGACTTATTTTATTTTATGTGTCTGAGTATTTTGCCTGCATGTATATGTGGGCACCACATGTGTGCCTGGTGCCTAGAGAGAACAGAGTACCAGATCCCCTGTAGCAGCTACAGACAGCTGTAAGCCACTGTGTGGATGCTGGAAACCAAAACCAGGTCCTCTGCAAAAGCAGCCAGTAATCTGACCCACTGAGCCATCTCTCCCTACCCTCAAATTTTTTTTTAGATTTTTTTTTAAAAAAAATTATTTTATGTATCTTAGTGTTTTGATTCTGTGTTTGTATTTGCACCTCATATATGCAATGTATGTAGAGGCCAGAAGAGGGAGTTGGAGGCACACACACACACAAACACACACATCTCAAAACTGGAGTTACAGACAGTAGTGAGCTACCATTTGGGTGCTGGGAGCTCAGATCTTAGTTACGTCTCGTATGCCCAGGCTCACCTGCCTAGCAATGGCATCGCCCTCTGAGTTGGGTCTTCCTACATCCATTAGCAATTAAGAAATGTCTCAGGAGGGAACGGGAGAGGAGGGAGGGAAAACTATGGTCAGTATATAAAATAAATGAAAAAAAATTAATTAAAAAGAAAATGTCTCACAGTCAGGGTTGTGCCAGCCTGATTGAGGCAGTTCCTCAACTCAGGGTCCCTTTTCCCAGGTGTCTCCAGATAAGTGACGAGGTGACACTGAAGCTAGCTGGGACATCTGCTGAGCCATCCCACCAGCTCAGAATGCTTTCAGATGTGTTTTTACTTTAGTGGACAAGTGTTTGCCTGCATGTATGTATATGCAATACATATGTGCAAGTGCCCCCTTGAGGCAGAAGTGGGCATTAGACCACCCGTAACTAGAGTTGCAGGCAGTTGAAAGTCACCTGATATAGCTGCTGGCAACCACACCAGGGTCCTCTGCAAGAGCAAAAAATTCTCTTACATGCTAAACCGTCTCTCCAGCAGCCCCTCTCACCCCAGGAATGGTTTTATTTTATGGGTAAAGAAGTAATTATTTTCTTAGGACTAGAAGGGCCATTGATGGTAGAATGATGTAGTAGGAAGAACCTAAATTTGAGTCCCTTGCTACCTGTGTGCGTGGTCCTGTGACTTCCTCCTCCCTTGCCCTCAGTTTCCTTTGCAGACCCAGCCTGTGTATGAGATGACATGGTCAAAGTGAGAATTCATCAGTACCTCACCCTCATCCTAGCGGCCCTTTCTTCCTGCTTACCCCAAGTCTGCCCGCCTGTAGGATATCATAGACCCCTCCGAGCAGGGTCTTAGTTTGGTCTATAGTGCCATCACTGGATGCTACAATTGGGTCATTTGTAAAGAGAAGGGGGTTATTAAGCTTTCCGTTCCAGAGGTTGGGAAGTTCAAAGTAGGGAGGGCATACCAAGTGAAGGACTTCCTGCTGATGGGGACACCATGGTGAGACAGAACGAGCTTGCTAGCCTTGGTTGTCACTTATTACCAAGCCTCTAATACAACTCTTAGTAAAGCCCCACCTTAAAATACCGGCGCAGGACTTTGGGGGTTCTATTTCAGCATGAGGTTTTTTTTGGGGGGGGACACACAAATACCAGGCCATAAAGTATGTTCTTTTTTATCCACAGGGTTCTCTACCCGATCATAATATTGGTTCAGAATCTCTTGCTCTGAATTCCTTAAAACTCACCTATTCTGTGTTTTCTGAGAGCATTTTAATTCCCAACTGTGGACTGTAGACACATGGCGTAGTTGGTCTTTCTGGAAGCCAGTCTTCTGTGGATGTTATGCAAAGCAACGTGTAATAGAATTGCTAAACATCATGATGCTAGTTCAAAACACAGGATGGAGCTTTATTTAAATTTAACCTCCGCATAACTTTTTATTCAAGGTAGAATAAGGTCTAGCATTTCCCGGCCGTAGCAAATATACTCTTAAGATACATGCTGTAATTTCTAACAATGGCATCTCTTTTATTGTTTCAAGATACAAAACAACTTACAAAAGCTGCTTGAGAATGGTGACTGAGTGACCAGATCCTGAGGCCAACATAATACCTCATGTTTTCCCTTGAAGAAGGTGCTTCCCGAGAGAGTCTGTTATGCGCCCCCTGCTGGCCAGAGGCGCAAGAGACTGAGAATCCAGCTGTGTTCGCGCTTGGAGGTCTTCAGCTCAGAAAGCGGAAAAGGGAATGGTTTTGCTTTTGTGCAGTAAAAGTTGACCTTGTTTCTGCTGCTGCCTGAAGAAAACAGACCCATCTTGGAAGGTGAGCAAGGTTCTGGAGGACGCCTGTAGCGTCAGTAAACCCTGCACTCCATGCTTTTCAGCCCATCCCAGCCTCCTTCGCTCCCTTGACCCGTCCCAACCAATCTTCAGACCTAAGGGGTACACCGTAGACCGACAGACTCGATACGGTCCTTTAAAGAATTAGCCGTGCGCCTCCAACAAGGCACTGAATATCTCCAAATGAACAGACTTGCTTCAAACCCCTATGACTCTATTTTCCTCCCTACTCTTTATGTCCAGATTTCTTTCATCTGTGCGTTTCAGTTTCTCAGTTCCGTTTTGTAAGCACGTCTGATAAAGTGAATTAAATGTTCCATTTGTATTATGCTGTTTTGTTCCCCGGGTCTAGTACTTAATCGGAGTGATTCTCCCTTACCTCCAATCAGGAATCCTTGAGGTGGAAGACGGAAATACTGAATTAGATTCGCTCTGAAACCAAAACTAATCTTTAAGCCAAAAGTTGTGATCGTGATTTACTATGCTATGGGAAAGTACTGTTTTTAAGATTATAGTGGGCTACGGTGGCAGTGTGGAACCAGGGTGTCTGTGTTACTCTCTCAACTCCATCCCAGCATGGTAATCGAACGCCCTTCTCCTACAATAAAGCAATAAGTGGTGGTTTTGCTAACTTTACTTACAGTATGGGTTGGATTTTTTTAATTAATAATTATTTAGGGTACCGTAAGATCTGTAAGTATAAAACATTCTCTCTGCAATGCGTTTTATAATCATTTCTGTGAAATGTACTTTGTTTAATCAGATAAGCTAATAAGTGGATCGGTTACGTCCTTTGAACTTGTCAGCCCACTGGGTAACTGTGCCTGGTGCACTGGCTTTTAATAAATACTCATTGGCTAAAACACTCTACTTAACTGTTTCCTGGGTTTGTAAATTCTTTTACCTAAGGCTTGCTGTGCTTTTTACATCTCCTCGCCTCCACACTATGACTCTCAACTTCATACTATACTCCCCACCGCTGCAGCCACAGAGGATTTATTTCAAATATTTAAAAAAGAAAGAAAGAAAGAAAGAAAGAAAGAGAAAGAAGAAAGAAAGAAAGAAAAAAGAAAATTGAGGGTGGCATTATAATGGTATCAAGGAAAGAAAATGAGCTTTGAATTCAGTAGATGAGTGTTTGAATCCTAAGTTTAATTGACATTTTATGAGTTGTTTAGCCTCAGACAGGATAGTTTGCCGTCCTCTTGCCCATTTTACTCATGAGACTGAAATTATCCAAGATGAAAGTGCCTGTGTAGTTATGATGAAGCTTCGAAAGCACGCAGCTTTGTGGGGCAGTAGTTTCCCTCCTAACAGGTACTGTGTTTTTTTGCTTTGTTTTGCTTTTTACTTTTATCTGCGTGTGTGTATTTGTACACACGAGCAGGTCAGCAAGAACAGCTTCCAGGAGTCAGTTTTCTCTGAACCACAACTTCTGGGGATCAAACTTAGATCATCCGGCTTGCTCTGCGAGCACCTTTGCCTACTCAGACCTCCATGGCCCCACTGTTAAGGGCTCTGCCATCTAGAGATTCATCTTAAAGCAATAACCAGGTAGATAGCAGTTTTGCATGGAAGAATATTTTTTTGAGAAAGGGTCTTATTATGTAGCTCTTTCTGGAACCTGCTATAAACCAAGCTATTCTTTAACTCACAGAGGTCTACCTACCTCTGCCTTCTAAGTACTGGGATTAAAGCCACATGCCACACTCAGCCTCTGTCTTGGAAACTTTGTAGCAGAACAGGTTTTTTTTTGTTTTGCTTTGGTGTGGGTTTGTTTTTATTTATTTATTTATTTATTTTTGAGGCAGGGTTTCTCTGTGTAACAGCCCTGGCTGTCTTGGAACTCACTCTGTAGACCATACTGTCTTTGAACTCACAGAGAGATCCACCTGCCTCTGCCTTCCGAGTGCTGGGTTTAAAGGCATGTGCTACCACCGCCCAGTTGAGCAGTTTTTAAGAAAGGTGCATTGTGGAACTTTGTCATCGTTTGCACACCTCCCTGTTAGAGTTCCTGCCATCTCACCAGCCCAGAATATCCTTTCATGAGCTTCCCCCCTCCATTTTATTACATTTATCTCATAGGAGGGGGCGGCATACATGTGCGCGGCGAACAGGTGAAAGCTTGCAGGAGTCGATTCTCTCCCCATACGGATCCCAGGAATCAATTCAGGTTATTAGGTTTGGCAACAAGTTCTTTTACCCACTGAGCCATCTTGACAGCCCCTCATGTACTGCTTCTAAGCATGTATCCTGATAGTAATGCTGTGGCTAGACTAACTGATAGAGCCGAGGCTGGCATCGTACTTGCCGTCCCCTACCACAGCTTCCCTGGTGCTGGGGTCTCGGGCATAGGCTGCCCCATACAACTTAATGCGGCATCTTTCATAGCCCGGATGTCCAGACTATCTTTGATGTGTCTGAATGCAAAGCCTTTTCAATAGTGTGGGCAGAAAGACTGAAAACCACTTTTTCTATTGTGGTTTTTCTTATCTTTTGTATTTCTAACTACTTAATGTAGTCTCCCTCTCCCCCACTCCCATACACACACACATACACAGAGAGAGAGAGAGAGAGAGAGAGAGAGAGAGAG
>LOJH01046576.1:0-10723 GCA_001685095.1 Ellobius talpinus
TTTATTTATTTTTATTTTGGTGGAGGTGAGGATCAAGTGTCTTGTCACTGAGCTACACCCCCAGCCTCAGGTCCACTGGGATTTTCTGTCTCTCCCCACCACTTACTTGATGCTAGAGTGAGCATAGACTTGAGCCTAATTGTATGAGTTCACATCTCAGCTCTACCCCTTCGCTATGTGACTTCAGACAAGACTTGACCTCTCTAAGGTCATTTGGTCTGTCTGTAAGGATGCTCACTGCATCCACCTCAATGGCTGGTTGTGGAGACCCAACAACAGAGTCATATAAGTAAATGCTGCCTAAATAGGTTTTCTGTAACCAGATAATAGGTTTCTTGACCAACGCAGTAAGCTAGATTAAGTCAAATTGAAAAAGCAAAGAAACAGGTATGTTTGAGCAAAGCAACTCCCAGTGAGCCCTCTAGTCCCAGAGATTGGGCCAGAGAAGCTACATGGCTGAACTAAAGCATGGAGCATATATACCCTGTAGACGAGAGTTGATGATGTATCCTCTACAAACTGAGTTTGTGCCCAAGAATGGTCAAAGATGACTGCTTTAGGTGGGGTCTTGGGTTATTGGCAGTTTCGGGGGAGGAGCTGCCACAGCCACCAAGAACGTAGAACTAGGGTTTTGACACATTTTCTTTGTTGGAGATTCTCTGAGAGGATGTGGTTTGGAGAAAGAGGGATGGGGCTTTCTGGATGCACCAGGAGTGAGCTAGAGGTCCAGCCGGACACTGCCAACTGTCTGTCATCCAGCAAGCATTCTGTGAGTTTCTGTTATCTTGATGAACAAGTCCACCTATCCCTGTGAGCCTGTCTCTGCTTTCTCCTCAGGACCCTTTCTGGAGAAACACAGCTCTGGGATTTCGGAGGCTGACTCCCAGAGAGATGGACATATTCCCTGAGTACAGGTACAATCCCGTCATGGGCAAAGACACTGGGCATGACAATTCAGACAGAACTGTCTAGAAAGCAGCCAAGAACAGAAACACCAATTTGCCATCCCATCTCAATCCTAGAGCCCCTGGTACCCTGTACTTCTGAAGTCCAGCCCCTTCCTGGCTTTGGGCTGAAATGTCAATCAACTTTATATCCATATGATGAAATACTAGACACAACTTACCTTTGCAAAAAGGCTTGTTTTAGTTCATGAGGGTGCTTGTCAGAGCTGCTTGTATCCCAAGCTAGGAAGCAAAGAGAGGGAATGATGAAGTCCCACAGTGGTCTTTGAAGGAAACATCTGATGACTGCGGCTCCTTCCCTAAGCCTAACCTTCTAATCCCATCACCTCTCAGTACTGCCACCTCAGAGACCAATCCTGTGCACAGAACCTTTAAGGACATTCATCACTCCACTTTGTCAAACCACTCTCTCAAATGAGGAAACAGAACCTCAGAGAGGCTAAGGGACTTCCCAGGGCCACACAGCCACATGACCACACTCAGAATCCAGCCCAGCCTGTGTGCTTCCACACTCCTGGCCTCTGGTCCTCTCCTCACCTGACCCCTATCCCCCAAAACATCCAGACTCTATTTACATTTCCCAGAATGCCATGGTTTGATGCATTAAGCTGAACCCCTACCATCACCCCACAAATGACACCTGGTGGCTCAGCTCTAGCCACTGGGGACTTGTAGAATAATACCAAAGCAACTCTCAAACCTCAGATTCTGACCTCTTTGCCCCCTCTGACTCTAGCTATGGCTGGTTCAACACAAGCCTGTCTTTAGAGGGGAAGAGGTACCTGCCGTGGCTGACTGAGAGGTAAGAGCGGAAGCTTCCTCTGAGAAGGACAGGTGGCAGGGGCCAAGCTGTAGGAGTAGTCATGTTAACAAACTCTGAGGCTGAGGAAAAGCCCAGGGTGCCGTGTGGGAGCTGTCCCTGGTCCTGACCTTCATTCGCTGTGTGCGGAGGCGATGGTCCCGCACCCCAGACTTTCATTTGCTGTACTTCTTAGCGATGTCACTCAAGCCCTCATGCTCATATATAGTGGTTTAAAATGGATTTAAATGTTTTTCTAGATATAGTTAGATAGCTTGCATAAATTAGCTTTTAAAACATTTCTCTCCCTTTCATTTTTCTTCCTTAACTGCTCTTGCAAGTATCCCTAGGACAATGTTAAGTGATACAGTCAAGGGCAGATGCCCTGTCTGGCTACTGATGTTTTAACATGAATCATGTAGTGTTCTATGTTAGCAAACATTAGCTTGGGGAATCACATGCATTCATATTAAAGAAGACTTGATATATTTCCTATAATTTATTAAGATTTTGAAAAACTCTGAAATAAATGGAGACCTTTATGATCTGGGAAGACCTTTTAAAATATGGATTTCAGGAGCCTACTCCACACCCACTGAGTTAGAGGCCCTGGGGTAATGGTCCAGAATTTTGGTTTTCATCTTTGTCTTTTTGAGACAGGGTCTCACTATAGTGTAGCCCTGGCTGGCGTGGAATTCTCTGTGTAGACCAGGTTGACCCAGAACTCACAGAGATCTGCCTATTCCTATTTCCCAAGTGTTGGGATTAATGGAGAGTCTCATGTCTAGTAGTCCAGAATTTTTGTGTATCAATAAGTTCCCTGTGTGAGTGTAGCTATCAGCCAAACTTGGGAACCATGTCATGTGAGCTTTTTCCTGAGAAGCCACAACACACACACGTGATTACTCACCCCAGATAGGGAGCCCACAACAGACTAAAGTAATTATTACATCAAAGTCCAACTTGGTGAAACCAATGAGTGTATTGAGTTAGTAACAGGAATATGGGTGAGAGGTCGCTTACAGGAATAGAATGGCTCAAAGACACCATGTCATCAGAAAGCACAGCCTAACATGGGTGAAAACTGTGACCCTGGTGATCTCTGCTCATCTCAGAGGCAGCTGCATGTCTGGGAGAATCTCCCTTGGGCTGCTCAGCTGGCCTGAGCCTCCTCCCTTAGCCAGTCAATGCTGGTGTGATCTTGGGGAGGGGCCTCATGAATCTTGTGCTTCATCTTCCTAGTCATGGGGAGTTCGTGAACTTCATGTGTCTCAGGAGCCCCCCCTCCTTCCAGGATGGGTGTTACAGATCTGAGGGAATTGCGCCACAACAAACCATTGGGCTGACAACACTACTCTTGTCCTTGGGACATTGTGACCCCTGACCAGACTCTTCCCAGGTGACCATAGTGAAGAAATTAGGTAGTTAGAATTCCTTCTGGGAAAACCCTTTGGATAGTTATGGTTTCTAAGTCTTTTGATGGGTTTTCAGGGCTGAGCTCAAACCCAAGGCCTCGCATAGTCTGGGCAGACATGCCACCACTGAACGCTTCTCTGAGACATTCAAAGAGAGAGAAAGGGTGTCCCCAGGCCCACTGTCTCTGGTGCTCTAACAAAGGTGCATTTGACACTGGTCCAACTCTGCCTCTTCTCCCCACACCCCTAAAGTTTGTTCCTTTTGATATAAAAGCAATCTGATGACAGCAGAATGTAATGAAAGAGAGAGGCGGGGTGTGTTCCCCAATCTCAGTGCACAGATCGATCTGTGACTCTCACAGTGAGGGGCAGGGCCTCCAAGAGGACCTTGTTTTCAGAAGGATGCTTTTCAGGCCACTGGTCCAGTTGGGTGCCCGTGAACTAAAAGGCTACATTGGGGCATATGGGGCTATGTCCACTAGAATGTCCCCTGTGCTGCCCTCTAGGAGGGATGTGGCAGAGAAGAGAATTTGGGGCTGCTTTGATGTGTTTCTTCATTCCAGGTTGACAGAGAGGGGCGTGAAGCTCTTCCATCGGAAGGTGGAGTCTTTTGAAGAGGTGAGAGGCAGGGGTGTGAGGGAGGAAGGTAAGCTGTTTCCTGCTACTGTGTGGGAGACCCCTTCTTAGACTCTCAGGGATCCTGCAGGCCTGACCCAGGCTCTAAGCCTGGTCTCAACCCCAGGAGGCCTTGGGCATTCTCTGTGTTGGTGGTAAGAAGGAAACAATGGAATCCCAGAGGCGGGAGGGACTGGGTCTGTCTGACCCTAGCTATGTTTTAGAGTCAGCTCTAGTCCATGGTGCAGTTCAGACTCTCTCATGCTTCCCACTGACACCTGGGTTCTCATTTCTGCAATGCCCAGGCACTCGACTATGGCCATAGGTACACTATCAGCATTGACAGTGATGAGATCAGGCTCACTACATCTTACCAGCCCAGCTGTGTGGCTTCATTTAGTCCCAGAATGCAAAATAATGCTTGGCACAGGCAAAAGGTCAGCATAGCTAACTGCTGGTGCTGAGCTTGTTGGGGTCAGGCCTGGCCCTGACCGACATGTGGGCTCTGTGGTTGACTCTATCACAACCCCCCTTCCCCATGGCTGTAAGACAGAACACACTTAACAGTTTATGTGTCCATGATAGCTTTGTGAGGGAGTCACCAGAGATGGACTGGAAGCATAGGGTGCTTACTGTGTCTGAGATGACAAGCATTCTGGGTATAGGCAGAGCCGAAGCCAGCATCCTGGCAGAGAGAAGGCAAGAGGATGGGCTCCAAAGGGGCCTGACGGAGGTTGGAGTCATCTTGGCTTAATGTGAACATTTATTCATTCATTCATTCATTTGGTTTTTTAAGACAGGGTTTCTCTCTGTAGCTTTGGAGCCTGTCCTGAGACTCACTCTGTAGACCAGGCTGGCCTCAAACTCACAGAGATCCACCTGCCTCTTCCTCTCGAGTGCTGGGATTAGAGGCGGGTGCCACCATCGCCTGCCCAGCCATGTGAAGTTTTTTTTAAGGTTTTAGGAAAGTTCCCCCTCCACAGTCCTCTCTGCCCAGCAGTCTCTCCTTAGGGTCTCACAGCGTCCTCGCTGGCCTGAGGTGAGGCTGCACAGAGAAATCCTGTCTCCAAGAACAAAACAACAAACAATAACAAAGAGGCTGGAGGGGGCAGGGCCCAGAGCAGTCCTCACTCCTTCCTGTCCCTTGACTGTTCCTACTGCCAGGTGGCAAGAGGAGGTGTGGACGTGATCATCAACTGTACGGGGGTGTGGGCCGGGGCGTTGCAAACAGATGCCTTGCTGCAGCCAGGCCGGGGCCAGATCATTCAGGTAAGAGGCTGTGGTCAATGGAAAGCTTGCTTACCTGCTCCCACCACTCCGAAGCTGGTGGGCGGTAGTGTTGAGTGACCCCAGCCTTTGAGGAGGTGACTTACTGAAGAAACAAGGACCAGCCTACTCCCTGCACCCCAAAAGTTCTGTCTTGGAATTTCTTCCCCATAGCAAAGTGTGCATGGAGATGTCTCTACCATATGGGAGCCATAGCACAGGCCTGAGTTATAAAGAAAATGGCAAGCCTTTTAAAGTGCTTCTCAAGTACCCAATTCGCACCTTCAGTTAGTCCTTACCACAACCCTTTGAGAAGGTTTTGTCAATCAAACACAGCTGCTCTGGAGCACAGAGGTGTCAAGTAACATGTGCAGGAACGCACCCAGAAAATAGTGAGCCTGGGATTAGAACCCAGGTTAACTGGTCTGTTGCTGTCACCATTGTCCCATGCCTCTTATGATGTGTGGGGGCATGTGTGTGCATGCTTGCCTGTTTGTGGGCACACGGATGTGAATGTGCACATGTGCATTGACATGTGTGCGGAGTGTGTGTATGTTCCTTGTGTGGGTTGATAAGTGTGTGTGCTTGCTCCTGTGGGCTAAGGTTTTTCCATAGACATGGGGTGAGGACACAGGATACTCTGGGGAGCAAGGAAAGCTGTCTGTCAGGTGACCCTCCTGCTGTTTTGGGTCAGAGGGTCATGAGAAGGCTGACCACTGAGGAGAGCAAACTAAAGGGAAAACCATTGGCCTCATTCTCTGACAAGATGTGTCTGCCTTGAATCAACAGGTGGAGGCCCCGTGGATGAAGCACTTCATCCTCACCCACGACTCAAGCCTTGGCATCTACAACTCCCCATACATCATCCCAGGGTAAATCTCTGGCTCATCTAAGGTTGCAGAGGGGTCGCTTTCATGGCCTCTTAACACTCCATCCACCTGTCTTACAAATGGGTATAGGCAATGAAATCCCTGGGATGGTGGGATTCAACCCTGATTGGACTTTATCCTGAGCATTCCTTTTGGTGGCAGTGGTGTAAAGCCAGGACAAAGACCCTGGATACACAGGCAGTGACACCAAAGGTGGTCAGAAAGGCAGCAGGTGGAGCGAGGAAAGCAATTGTGCTGATGTTGTTGATATTGTTGACCGTGGCGCCTGGGTGGAGGTGTTGAGGGGATGGCAGGACTAGTGGTGATGAATGACAGTAGCGTGATCTTTGCTGGGGAAAGATGATGCTGATGGGGATGTTGACAGTCACTGTGACATAGTTAAGGGGCAGTGTTAAGGAGATCACCGTCATTGATGGTGGTGGAGTGGGAAAGACATTTGGTGTTGATGAAGATGAAGCGTGTTTCTAGCATGGCAGAGATGATGATTCCAGGCAGGGATGGAACGGTGGTGCTGGCATGGCAGAGATGATGATTCCAGGCAGTGACGGCACGGTGGTGCTGGCTGGCCCTGTCGTGATCTGAGTGGTGTTGCAGTGTTAGATGTCTTGGGGGTGACTTTATTGGCTTGGTGGTGGTGGCAATATCATGATGGTGTTGCTTTGGTGATATAAATGGTGACAGGGTTGATGTTGATGACATTGCTGTTTGTGTGCTGCTGTGTCTGTCTTCACATGACTTCTGGGCACCTGAACTCAGGTCCTCACTGCTGAGCTACAAGCCCTTTATCTCCTGAGTCGTGCCTCCTTTGTTGATAGAGATGTTGGCAATTGTGATGCTGGGGATGGGCGGCACAGTGGGTTGGTGGAGATCACAACGGCAGTGGAGTGTGTTTAGCAGGGATGGCAAGGCTGACAGGGTTGGGTGACTCAGTGGAGAAAAAAGGAGTGGGGCGACGTGCCTCCGTCTGCCAGGCTTCATTTTCCTTAGCCCTCTGTATTTTGATCTAGGTCTAAGACAGTTACTCTTGGAGGTGTCTTCCAGCTGGGGAACTGGAATGAATTGAACAGTGTCCATGACCACAACAGCATTTGGAAAAGATGCTGTAAACTGGAGCCCACCCTGAAGGTCAGTGCCCTAGACCAGGGCATCTGGGTCCTGATTGGGAGGATGTCGCTAATGGGATAAGCGGGCAAGTTAACCCCAGACAGACTGGAGTACACAGCAGCATTTGACAGTGTTCAGAGACGTCCTCACTGGGGGCTAATGACACCTAACTGGCCCTTCTGGGAAAGCCCTTCATAGGGGGGCATCCTAGTGTTTTCACAGAGAGCAGGTGTACTTGATGCCCGTAAGATCATGGCGAGGCTGACAAGATCAGCGGGAGGCAGTGCTGGGTTGGTGGCAACGACGTAGTGGTGGGGTTAGCGACATGATGAGAATCATTGGTAACCAGAACAATGGCTGCTGGCGACTGTGGTTATTGCTAGAGATGAACAAATAGGAGATGGCAGATGACAAAGGGGCTGCTGGCAACTGTGGTTATTGCTAGAGATGAACAAATATGAGGGGGCAGATGTCAAAGGGGATGGTTCAGGGATTAAAGATTGCAGCACAGCGGTGAGGACCCGATCCCCAGAACTCACGTAGAGAAGATGTGGCAGCACACACCTGTAAGTCCAGTGCTCCTGTGACAACATGGAAGGTGGAGACCAGGACTCCTCAGGCTTGTGAGCCAGCTAACCTAGCACATGCAGTCGTGAACAGACCTTGTTTCAAACAAGGTGGAAGGCGAGGGCTGACACCTAAGGTTGTTCTCTGACTTCCACTGTGGCATGTATGTACCTGCACATCACACACACACACACACTCACACACACACACACACACACACAGCAAGAGGGGGCCGGTAACTGACAACCTGTGATCAAACAGTGTGGGGACTAATGATGAGATTCTAAAAGCTAAATTACAGCTACCTAGAATGTCAGCAGAGGAAACCAGTTAGGTAAGTTACCAGTTTTTCTCTTCCCCAGAATGCAAGAATTGTTGGTGAACTCACTGGTTTCCGGCCAGTCCGGCCTCAGGTTCGGCTAGAAAGAGAAAAGCTTCGTTTTGGATCTTCAAGTGCAGAGGTGTGTTGGGTCAAGGGAAGTGACTCTTGCCCCATCTCCAACAACAACCCTGCCATTTCCTGGGAAACATCACTAACTGAGATCAGGTGGTGGCCACCCCACCCGTAAGTGACTTGAGATGGGAAAGGACTGAGTAAAGAGAAATGGCACTTTATGCCCGGTGGCAGGACAGATTCAGGACCTTCCCAGTCTCCTTTGAAGCTCTTAGAACAGAAACAGCTTTCTCTGTCCTCCTGAGAGAAAACAGGACTGCCGTTGGTGACGTCACCCGCTTAAGTCCGACCACTGGTGACAGGCAAGGCTATGTGTATAAATAGAACGTGAATGGAGATATTTCTAGGATGTTCACTTTGAGATGGTACTTTTATCTTTCTGGAGGGGCTCCTCTTGGGTCCCCTCACTGTGGGTGGGAGCTGAGAGCATCAAATCCCTTGGTCAATCTGTGCCAAAGGAATGAGCTGAGCAAGCACGTGCTGGAAGCAACCCCTGTACTGAGGTTAGGTTTCTTCTTTTAGACAGATAGGGGTGTGTGGAGGATATGTATGTGAACACTGTGTACAAGTAGACAGAGGGGCACACGCATAGGTGAGTGTGTACAGATGATTGTGAGTGCATGGAGGAGCTATGTGTGGCCTCTGCNTGTGTGGCCTCTGCAGAGCTGGGTATGTAGGTGAGTGTGTACAGATGATTGTGTATGTATGGAGGAGCCGTGTGTGCCTCTGCAGAGCTGGGTATGTAGATGAGTGTGTACAGATGATTGTGTATGTATGGAGGAGCTATGTGTGGCCTCTGCAGAGCTGGGTATGTAGATGAGTGTGTACAGATGATTGTGTATGTATGGAGGAGCTATGTGTGGCCTCTGCAGAGCTGGGTATGTAGGTGAGTGTGTACAGATGACTGTGTGTGTATGGAGGAGCCGTGTGTGCCTCTGCAGAGCTGGGTGCGTGTGTGGAGAGTCACCAGAAAGGGAACACTACAGCAGATGTCTCTGACTTCAAAGTTGCACGGTTCTGCATTTCCTGTGCTAGGGGATGAAGAAAGAGTCTAGATAGGGTACCACCCTATCCCTTCTCAAATAGCTTCCCCCAAGCTAGTCCCAGGCTTTGCCCACCATCTGGCTAACACACTGATAAAGCTCGTGCCATCTGGTTTAACCACGGCTCTTTAGGAAGCTCCTGGTCTTCCACTGTAGCCAAGCTTTCCTCCTTGATGTCCCTTCTACATCTGGCCACCATCTCTTTCTTCTCCCAGGTCATCCATAACTATGGTCATGGAGGCTACGGGGTCACAGTTCACTGGGGTTGTGCAATGGAGGCAGCCAAACTCTTTGGAAAAATTCTAGAAGAAAAGAAGTTGTCCAGGATGTTGCCATCCCACCTCTGAGGACTCAAGTGACCATCACTTGATCCATGAGGACACCCCAGTGCCCTACAGCCAATTAATCGATATTTTCCTTGGTGATTGTTTTCACTCCCGCTCCCCATCTTCCTTAGGCAAAGGTGTGAGGTGGAGAAATCCTGGTCCTCCCCACACATCCCATCTGGTAAAGCATCTGCAGGATGCTGGCTGGCCCTAAACCAGTTTGCGTGAGAGAGGCGGGGGCCAAGATCATGTAGCAATGCTATTCTCACAGCAGAACGACTGAGCTCAGGTTGGGTGTCCTGGGTGGCAGGGTCTGGGCTCATCTGCTAAGGAGTGGTCCAGACACCTTTGCTTAGACCTGCGGAGTGGTTCACAGCACACTTGACATCTACCGTAGTAGTGGGAGGAGGGGACCCCCGCCCTTGCTACTCTGCTGATCAACATTATTAAAACACTCTGTGGCTATCCAAACTCTCTTCAGGGTTGATCCTTGACATGCTTTCCTCCTATTCTCACCACATGAAGGCTATCTCTATGGTCTTGAGGAGACTTGATCGAGGTTGTACGTGTGTGTGTGTGTGTGTGTGTGTGTGTAAGGGCAGGGAAAAGAAGGGGAGGGCACAACTCAGGACTTTGAGTGTGCAAGGTAAATGCACCACCATTGAGCAGAACCCCATCCTCTTGAGACCTGAAAACACAGAGAGAAGTGTACAACCTTGGGACACTGCATATCTTTCTTTATGTTTGTTAATCTGTTGTGTCCATGTATGCGGATGTGAGCAGCCATGGTCATGATGTGTTGGGGTCAGAGGTCAGCCCATAGCAGTTAGTTCTCTCCTTATACCCAGTGGGTTCCAGGGATCGAATTCCGGGCATCAGGCACTCACGGAGTCATCTCAGCAGCAACACCTTTTGTCATTTTCTAAAATAATTTCTCATATGGAAACAGATGACATTCCCACTAACAAACAGATTGATTAAAATTAGCTCCCAGCCTTCTGCTCAAGGTCTGGTGGGTTCTGAGGCACGGAGGCTTTGTGACAGGTCTCTGCCCTGCTCAGAATACTGTTTTTTTTAAAAAAATGTTTATTCCATTTATTTGGTGTGTGTGTTGGGGGGGAGGTCTTAAGTCAGGAGGTCTGCATAGGCAAGGCTGGACTCGAACTCAGAATCTTCCTGCTTCTGTTTGTCAGGTATTAGTGTGTGGAATCATGCTGCCCAGGTAAAGCAGAATCTCTCTCTCTCTCTCTCTCTCTCTCTCTCTCTCTCTCTCTCTCTC
>LOJH01046577.1:0-13373 GCA_001685095.1 Ellobius talpinus
TTGTAGCTTATATTAACCCATTATTCTTATCTATGCTAGCCACACGGCTCGGTACCTTTCTCAGCCGGGTAGGTCACATGTTGCCTCTTAGGTGGTCTGGGCTGGACTGGGAGGAATGGGCTTCCTCCCTTCCAGCATTCTCCTGTTCTCATCACCCCGCCTCTACTTCCTGTCTGGTTGACCTGCCTATACTTCCTGCCAGCAAGCTGGCCCTCATGTTACATATCACAATCCAGTAAGAGTTCTCCCAGCAATGCAAAGCTGTTCACCATTTGAAAATTAATCAATGGAATCCATCACTTCAACAAGCTAGGAAAAAATAAAAATCATGTGATCATATCAACAGACAACAAAGGATATTTGACAAAATCCAGCTCTTGATCTGGGGAATGTGTCTTAATTAGTAGAGTGCTTGCCTACTATCCACAAGCCTGGGGAGCCATCCAGAGCACCCACAAAAACTAGCCACGGTGGAGCACTCCAGTAATCTGAGCACTTGGGAGGTGGGAGCAAGGGGGATCAGAAATTTAAGGTCAATCTTACTGTGTAGCAAGTTTGAAGTCAGTCTGGGATATACAAGAGCAAACAACCAACTAACCAACTAAGCAATTAACAGCAAACAATCTATGCCTCCCCAATTCAGTAAATTAGGAACACAAGGGTATTTCTTCAACTTGAAAAGATATCTACAAAAAGCCATATAGCTAACAATTTACTTACTGATGAGAAACTCAAAACTGTCTGGCCAAGAGAAAGAGCAAAGTAAAGATGGCCCTGCTCACTGCTTTTCAACATGTACTAGAAATCGTAGTGAATGTAATAAGACAAGAAAAGGAAATAAAACACATGCAGATTGGGAAGGAAGAAATAAACTGGGTTTTGTTGGAGATGACATGATAGAGAAAATCCAATTGAACTGACAAAGCACTGGAACCCAAAAATGATTACAAGGTTGCAGGATACAAGGTTACTACAGAATTACCAACTGCTTTTCCATATGACAGCAATAAACAAGAAGATTTGAAATCAACCCCCTTAACATAGGGCGGGCATGTGGGACACACATGTACAGAGTAGGCATGATTATACATAATCATCATTGGGGCTATCTGTAGCCAGTGTCATTAGACACACACTCTGCTCATCTCTGCCATAGAACAAGGGCTTAGAGGACTGAGCTCTGAAGAAGTATTCTGGTCACAGAAATGGAGGTATGTGTAAGCAGTGGTGGTTCTCTTGTGTTTACAGAATTAGGAGGAGGAAGAGTCAGAAGCAACAGAGGAGACAGAGGAAAAACCCAACAGTGATGCAGAAGGTCCCATATCCTCCTTTTCAAGGATGTATTCTTGGTTATCTGGCTTATTTGTAGCAGGGTCTCATGTAGCCAAGGCTGACCTTGAACTCATGATCCTCTTGTCTCAGCCTCCTGAATGCTGGACTCACAGGGAAGAGCCACCACACCTTTTGTGCTGTGCGAGGGATCCAACTCAGCACCTTATGCATGCTAGAGAAGCATTCTGCCAACAGAGTTACATGCCAGCCCTAAGCCCTCCCTCTTAAACATTCTACCATCTCCCAAAAATGCTAGGGACTGGTGCATTATACTGGTAAATTGCTATCTGGTTCTGATGCGAGATCGTCCCTCATCCTATTTTGAACCCAAGAATGTTTGTCTCTAAGTATCCTCCAATGCCTTTGTCTTGGGGTGAGCTGCCCTTTCTAACTCTGTGACAGCGAGGGAAGAGAACAGCAGAACAGGCCAAGACTAGACACACTGTGTCCTTGAAAGCAGCTAGAAGGTGCGTCACTTCCGACAGAAGTTTCTATTGTTTATTCCACGATATAGAAATGCCTACAGTGTGAGGGGGAGGAAGTTCATCCACAGAGAGAAATCTCAATTGAGAATGATAGCCGACTGCCTCAACTTCCCCAGTTAGTTGCTATTGGAAGCTGTGAATGACTGATTTGATCTGATGGTTTTACCTCCATCTCTTGCTGTTCGTTCTTTCATGTGGAAGCCTCGCCTGATGGCCACTGCTGTACCTGGGGCTCTCTCTATCGTGGACATATATATGTTTTATTTTGGGTTTTCTTTTGTTGTTATTGTTGTTTTTTGAGACAGGGTTTCACTGTGTAGCCCTGGTTGTCCTGGAACCCGATCTGTAGATCAGGCTGGCTTCAAACTCACAGAGCTCCACCTGCCTTTGCCTCCCAAGTGCTGGGATTAAAGTCACTAGCAACCACTGCCCAGCGTTTGCTATTTTCTTAATAGATTCACTCATTCAAAACCTAAAGTGTGGGTATTGTAGATCATCCTCTGGACAGTACAGAACAGCTAAGGACCAAGCCTTCATCAACCCAGCCCTCAGTGCACATGGTTGAGGCCGTGTGAGTCTTCCCAGTGGAACACCTATCTCATGAAGCCTTCCTGGGAGACCCAGGAATTCTGTGCCAGACGCATGCCAGTTCCTGGGTGACCCCACCTTCTCAAACTGAAGATGGAAGAGCCCCCTTCTCTCAGGATCCTCGAACTTAGCTTCATTCCACGGTCTCTTTAAGTGATCAAGCAACAAATGTCTGCTGTGCCATGTCCCTGAGGCTTGAGAGTCTGCAATGTTAGCTAGCCTCACTGGCTTAATGCAGACATCTCCCTCACCTGTGCGTCCTTGGTCTTTGCCATGCCCCTGGCAAGCTCTATCCTACACCTTATTGCCAAATTAACCTTTCTTCGATCGATCTGGTTGTGTGGACACCTTCCCCTGCCCTAACCCTCCCATGGCTTCTGTTTACCTACAGACTCAAAGACATGCTTTAGACAGAGACATGGAGCCCTGGGGGCTCCACACTCCTACCTCCTCCTCAGGCTCACATTCTTACAGTCCTGTGTAATCTAATTAGAGCCCCCACCAAAGCATCCTGCTCACTCCTGTTATTTTTCTCTCCTCCTCTGCCATTGTTCTTTAAGGTCCATCTGAATTCTTCCTTTACTAAGACAGACTTTCCAGGTTCTCCAGCCCCCAGAGTGGTCCCTCTCTGCTCACACATTTGAAAGCCTTCCATTTGAACGCCACACAGGTCTCTCAGTTGTTGCCCTTTACCACCCATGCTTGCACAGCTCTCCTCCCCTCCCGCTGGACTGTTGTCTGAGTGCTAGCCTGGTCCTTAAATATCCCTTACTATGCCAGGCATATTCTTGATATAAAGTGGGTGCTGGCTCCCCTTCTCCACTGCCTAGCCGTCGTCAATCTTTCTTGCTTGAGTGTGAGGCTGGGGAGAATGCAGTGTGTCTGCAACCAGCTCATCCATTCCCTCCCCTGCACACCCACAGGGCTGACTGTGTGACCTTTTCCATCTGTGGCTCTCCCTCTCTCTCTCTCTCTCTCTCTCTTGCATTTTTCTCTTCAGATGCAGGGTCTTGGAGCTTGTTCCGAAGCCTGGCCTGGCTGGGAAGAAGGCTGTTCAGTTATATTTAGGCTAGCAGGGACATTAATTTTAGGCTCTTTAAAAATAAAGTCCTATTTCAGCTAGATCCTCGAGCATGTTCCCACCCACTCCTTGTGAGATACTCATCTGCCTTCTGTGACAGGAGTATCTCAAGTATAGACCCCTCACGTGGCCCACACATGTGCGAGCATGGGAGTTAGGATGTCAGTTAACAGTTGCCCTCCCTGCCGAATTCAAAGAAGGGTTTTTCTCTGATCCCCAGGTCCTCCTTCACCGGTCTGTTCTCTCCTTTCAGTCCCAGAGGACTTTGTGACTTCTCTGAGGCCTTTTCTCTCTCCAGCAGCCAGAATTTTCTCTCCGACCTGTGTTACCAGAAAAGGTATTGCCTCCTCCAGTTTCTGTTCCCCTTACTCCTCATTATTACACTCCAGGGTCAGAAGCAAGCAAGGCAAAGGTCAAAAGCTTTAAGCAGATTGTGGGACTTGCAACTGGCCTAGAATGTGACGTGTGACTTTGAATGCATGTTCCCAGTGGGTGGCCTGTGTGTGCAGGTGTGCGTGTGTGAGACACACGGATGCACGAGAAGACGACGCATGTGTGAATGCCAGGCCGACCCTTCCTGCTCCCTCTCTTGGCCCCACAGCCCTGGTTCTTTTCCATCCCCAATGATGAAACCCTTCTTTATGTCTTAGTCACATCCTGCCTTGACTACCACAGTTGTCTCCTTGCTGGGCCCACGTGTCTCTCGTCACCAATGGGATCCAAATGTTGCTGACAAAATATTCTCGCCGCTTTTGTGCCGCAGCCACATTCTTCCACTTTTGCAAATTCTTCTCTCTATCCCTTTTCAGGGGGATCACACACAGTCAGCCATCTCTTGCGGCCTCCCTGCCTCCCTCTCTTGGCTTCCCTGCTGCCTTTTCTCTCCGCCTCTTGCTGATCTGCCATCACAGGGCCTTTCAGTATGAGGGTACCATCTGCAGCGGTATGAGGGCACCATCTGCAGCGATGATTCTTCAGCCAGAAAGTGCACTCTCCTGGGCACTGGAGAGGCAGCAAGAACCAAAGCTGGGGGCAGCAGTCAACACAAACAAAAGAGTAGCATCAAGAGTCGGAAACACTTGGAAGAAAAAGGAAGCAGAGAGGAGCCAGCAAACCACTCTTCCATGGGTAGTCTGGGAAGGTCTTGCTAAGGCCTGGGAGCTTCTCTCTGCTTTTCTCTTTTTCTTTTGTTTCTTTTCTGTGTGTCTGGGTTGTAAGGTCCCACCTCTGCTTCAACAGGAGACTTACTACATTATCAACTCACCGAAGACTCCCTATGGCTGGGAGAAATCAAGTGCACACACACTTTCCCTATTTCCATTTCCTACCCAGAACGCGAGTGGTCATTTAAATGTGATTAAATATGGCTGACTAGTGGGTCCTCTGCCTGGCCATCCTGTTTGTGTCTAATGTCTCCCCTCTAAATCTGAGAGCATCTACAGGCAGTGGTGACCCAAAGCTGACCCCATCTACTCACATAGGTCCTCCTCTTTCTCTACAAAGGGCAGCAGGACCCATACCATGGATTCTTGGTGATAATGGACACCATGGTTACTTTCAAACAAGACAAGGGGAAAAAACACCCAACGATGAGGCTTCGGTGGAAAATTACATTAGCAGGTGCAATAACTCATCTGAAATTAGTAGTAAAAAAGCGGTTATCTTTTTATTTTATTTACTTATTTTAAAGATTTCTTTATTTATTATGTCCTTCCATGTGTGCCTGCAGGCCAGAAGAGGGCACCAGACCTCATTACAAATGGCTGTGAGCCACCATGTGGTTGCTGGGAATTGGACTCAGGACCTCTGGAAGAGCAGCCAGTGCTCTTAACCACTGAGCCATCTCTCCAGCCCCGCAGTTATCTTTCTAAAACACTATGTTGTGTGTGCTTTCCTTCTAAGAGGAGGGGGCAGGAGGGAGCAAGACGCAGTTGGAGGTAAGTTCAGGCTGAGAGTAAGATATGAGTGGCTCATCTCCCCACAGGAGCCACTCTGGCAACCAGCTGCCCACACAGGGTCCTTTCTCCAGGTTTCTAAGTGTGCTCTAGTGCAGCTGTGCCCCCAAGCCAGGCAATAATTGTTACCCACAGGCAAATGTGTGAACAAACCAGACAGAAATGTATAAAAAATGAATATAAACTATTTTGCAACTTTTAAACATTTCAGTTGCAAGTTGAAGTGGTATTTTGAGGTAAAATAAAATGTTACCAATTAATTATTATAGTAAATATATGATAGATATAAAAATGAGTTATAAAAAGTATTATTTTAAATATATATATGTATATATATATTTGTGTGTGTGTGTGCCTGTCCATGCCCAAGTATGTGTGCACATGTGCAGAAGTCAGAAGTTCCCCTTTGGTGTCTTCCTCAGTTGCTGGAGAGATGGCTCAGTGGTTAAGAGCACTGATCTCTTTTCCAGAGGACCTGAGTTCAATTCCCAGCACCCACATTGTGGCTCCCAACCATCTGTAGCTATAGTTCTAGGGGCTGTGATGCCCTCTTCTGGCCTCCAAAGGCACCGAGCATGCACATGGTGCACACAAGCAGGCAAACCATCCATGCACATAAAAAAGTAACCAAACAACAAAATTGTGTGTATGTGTGTGTGCAGACATGTAGGTGCCCATGGAGGCCAGAAGAGATCATTGTATCTTCTGGCCATTTGAGCTGAATTCAAGTCCTCTAGAAAAACAGTACACACTCTTTTTTTTTTAACAATACATACTCTTAACTGCAGACCTGTCTAGCACCTTGACTTTAATTTTTGAGACAGGGTCTCCCATTGAACGAGATTCAGGTCCTTATGCTAAGCACTGATCATGAACCATCTTCCCAATTCTTAAGACAAATTATTAAAATTAATTTTACCTGTTTATTGTTTTCCTTCTCATTGTGACAAGTAGAGAATTTTAAATCACGTGTGTAGCTTACCCTTTGGGGATTGCTTGCTTTACATTTTTATCGACAGCTGCCAGTTGAGTATCAGACTCCGGTTTAGAAATAATGGGGTGAAGCAGTTGCACTCTGTGGTGGCTATGCTATCCAGAGCTCCCTCTCCTGTGAAAAGCAGGCAAAAGCAGAGCTTCTTTGGAGAAATAAAGGCCATGGGGGGGGAAGGGGAAGACAGAGGGTGGGGTTATAGGAGGAACCACATCCATTAACTAGCCTTGTTCTGCTCAACTATGATTGGATCAGATCATCCGTCCATTCATCTGAAATTGCAGGGAGGCCCTCGTTCAATCACCCTAAGTGGAATCTGATCTTTATCTTGGGATAAACATTCCAAATGGAAGGTGAGTGCTAGGCCGTAAGGGAGATAAGGAAACCATATGGCCCTGTCACCAGAGGCTCCCCAGGGCTTATTCCTATAAGGATTAATGAGTCTGAAGGGGGACCTCATAAAGTCCTGTCTCTTGAGATGACAGAAGCTCCCAAACCCCCACGTGGGGATGTGAACTCTCCACAGACATAGAAGACTAGAACTCAGACCCTGCTACTCCAGCTCTGATCTCAGTGGGGACTTCGGCCTGCTCTGTCCACCTCCCTTCATTTCAAAAGGTTCAGTATTATCAATATTTATACTGTACTATTGGGATCTCTATCTATCTGTCTGTCTAACTATCTGTCTGACTGCCTTTCTGTCTGTCTGTCTGTCTATCTGCCTGCCTGCCTGCCTGCCTGCCTGTCTATTCTTCCATCCCAAGCTTGGATCCCCACCTTGATCTAGTAATTCCCTTCTGCCTACCTGCACCTCCATTCAGGGCTCTGACCAGTGGTGTTTGCCAGGATGGTAAGGGCGGGGGGCATTTTCCAGGTTGAGGTTTTTCCCTGGGTCTGTTGGACCTGGAGATACAAGACAGCCTGAAATCCCAAGCAAGGGGGAGGCCAGGTAATATGAACTCCCAAGGGAAAGGGATTTGGAGCAGAGGGGAGAGGGAGGGAAGAAGGCTGGCTTTCGAGCATGTTCTCTCTTCCCTGGTATCACCAGGCACTCCATCCTTCATTCCTCTGACATCGCTGCTCCTGCAGAGCTGCTCTGACCCACAGTGGACACCCAGGTACACAAGTGAATGCTCCCAGCATTGGGGCAGCCTCTGATCAGGCTCACGGCAACTCATGGTAAGAGGAAGGACAGCCTCTTGAGGTTGAGGGCCAACTTTATCTTGGTGCTCTCCTTTGTTTATGTCAAGTCTGCATAGCTCTACAAAGTAAGTAAAATTTTACCAAGAGGGAAACCGAGGCTCAAAGAGGCTAAGTAGGTTCCCTAAGTCTGCATACCCAGACACTACCAGCCCTCATGTTGGGCAGCCCCAAGTTAACGTGGGCAGTTGTGCCTGGCTACCAAGCAAGCCAGTCTGAGCTGGACTTCACACTCCCCTTGCTGCACAACCCAGGCCCACTAATGTCCAAACAGCCCTGGCCAGGAAGAGGCCACCTCCTGGAACCCTGGTTCTAACACGTGGCAGGGGGATGTGGGAATAACTGAGGAGGGAGTGTAGGGCCCCAGAGTTTCAGCCCCAGGCTTCCCGGCTTCAGGCTTGCTCTGGTTCATGGTCTTAATTTTGGGCTTCTCTGTGCTCTGAGCACATCTAAACATTTGGAGAAAAACAAGAAAGTGAACAATAGGCGCTTGTGGGCTAGAGGCTTCCTCCTGGGACTCGAGTGCTGTTCATAAGCTGCCCCAGCTGCACTCTCACGGTTGGGATGTCACTGGGGCCTGGCTGAATTACAGCCTTGTCCTCCATGGGGCCTGCTACTGACTCCTTTCATACCCAGGGAATGCAAATGTTGGTAGGGGGAGCTGGGGCTGTGCAGAGGGGAAGGCATGTTTTCCTGCCTGGAATTTGGGAAATCAGACAAAAAGAAAAAAAAAAGACACACACACATCCAAGATGGTCGTTCTGCAGGCCATCTCCTGACAGACATGTCCTGGCCAGAGATGTTTGCCCCACAGGAAAAGAATGAGCTTTCTATCGAGTGGGCTCTGGGCATAGCCCCAGGGAGCTCCGAGTCTGCAGGACCTGGGGAACAGAAGTGGCTAATGTTCCAGAACAGTTTTACCAGGAGGTGGTGGCACAAGTACCCTGTGGGTAATAACACTAATATGGAACCAAAGGCGGTTCCTCTGAGCTGGCCTCTCAGGCGTCTTTAGACTGTTGCTTCCCACTCTGAGCTCAGGGCAGCAGGGACAGAGTATGTAGTCAAAGTAGCAGGCTTAGATCAGAGAACTACAAAACAAAACTCAGACCCCTCCTCGTTCAGGTTTGACCAGTGACACCATCCATACCCAGAAGGGCTAAGTTTCCATGTCAAGAGCTCTTCACTCTGTTCCCAGGACTGGAGGTAGCTTTGAGCAGTGACCTGTCTGGGTGGCATCCCTGGAACAGGCCCTGATGTTTGTGAAGTGGCTACTCAGACATCACATCCTACGCTCGGGAGGGTGAACGGTCCTTATGTTCACTTGACCACCCTCCCTGAGCAATGTTTTGGATCTGAGAGCACTTCTGGATTGTTTGTGTCTGAGGAGAGTTGGGAGAAGTTTAGCAAGAAGTCCATGGTTGGAGGACAGTGAATTTACTTACCGAAAGGATTGATGGAGGATCTTCCAGGGGATGTGAAGAACAGCATTGTAAGAGCTGGGACTGGAGGATTAGAGTGGGCAAAAAGACTCCCAAGAAGGATGTGGGTGACAAAGTGGGGGATGAAGAACAAATGGGTCGACTCCTGGAGAGCAAAGGCAAGGATTTAGCATCTAAGAACTTCAAAATGGCTGTTAGGGCCCACTAGATCAGTGGTTCTCAACTTTTAGGTTTTGACCACTTCGAGGATCATGTGACTCTTCCACAGAGGTCACCTAAAACCATCGGAAAACACAGATATTTACATTATGATTCATAACTGTAGCAAAATTACAGTTAGGAAGTAGCAATGAAAATAATTTTATGGTCGGGGGTGACCATAGCATGAGAGACCATACATAGTAAAAGGTCGCAGTGTTGGGAAGGCTGAGAACCACTGCACTAGATAACAGTGTGTGCTGAAGGGGTTTCTGAGAGCCTTCTCTTCCTTCCTGCTCTGTCCACCTAGGGCACTCCTACAGAGATTATTGAAGGTGAGTAGGGAATCTTAGGCAAAGTAGTGATGGCTACATGGCGTGGAAAGAGCAGGGAGAGGTGACCTGGGAACATGTAGCGTTCAGGTGAAACCTGGATCGAGGGAGGCCCAGGCAGAGGGAACAGAGCAAGCAAAACATGCTGAGGCATGTAAGAGCTAATGCCCAAAGAGGAAGGCACATTCAATATTCTTTGCTATATTCTTCCCCTCTCCTGCCCCCAATGCTGCTGCAGCCAGAATATTTTTTATTTTAATTTTTATGAGTATGATTGCATGTATTATGTACTCTGCATGAATGCCTTGCAGAACAGCAGGATCCTTTGGAATGGCGGTTATGGATGAATGTGAGCTACCACAGGGTTGCTGGGAACCCAACCCATGTCCTCTGAAAGAGCCGTGGTACTCTGAACTACTGAGCCATCTCTCCATCAGCAAGACAGCATCTTTTTATGTAGTCCAGTTGACCTCAAACTCTCAGTCTCCTGCCTCTGCCTCCGGAGTGCTGTGGTTGACGGAGTACATTCCCACACCTGGCTCTTATTCTTTCCTGATGACTCATGATTTTCTATTTGTTGGGCTCGTGGGACTGTAAAAACGTCACGGTCTCTGCAGTTCTCTTGAACTGAGTTCCATTCCTCCCAGCACATTAATGTGAGACTTTCTCCCTTGCTATGGTGCTGGACTGAGGTTCCATCTCGAGGCTCCCTCTTGGCTGTGTCTCATATTCAATGCTCTCCTGAAAGTCCACTCATCTTCCATACAGGAGACAAGCAAGCAGCTGGCATGCATGTTCGAAGGGGACGCTCTGTTCCTAGGAAATAAAACGACATTACCACTGCATTACTTGAATCGCAGTTTCCCAATATCTTTTCCATTGAGCCTCCCAAAACTTCTATTAAATCAGCACAGCCTTAGAATTGAGTGAATACAGTAAATGCCTAATTTTGCTCGCCTTTGAGACACAATCTTTGACTGTGTATGTCCACAGTTTTCATGTGGGCCTTCCAAGTGTGTTCTTTCCTGCTCGCAATTGAACACACAGTTGTCTGGCTTAAATCAAGGGAGCATCTGAGTTAGGCTAAATATTCTCTTTTGGCGTGCCTAATGACTTCCATCTTTGTTTAAATTACATTAGGTTTGTGAGACCTGCCCTCCTTATCACCAACATCAGAATTTCAATGTTCCATTTCCACTCATTCTTATAAAAGAATTAAGGTCAAAATGTAAGAAAACATTCACATACTTGCACAACCACCACCAAACAGGTGATACTAAAAAAAATGCAACCATTGCCTGGCAGGATCCAGTACTGTGAGTGCCTCAAGCCCTGGTCAACTGATCAACCTGGGACGGACAGCCTGAAACTGGGCACTGGCTCAAGAGCTTGGATGATGTAGTCAAAGGAAATATATATTATCGTCAGAGTCAAAGGTTTCAACCAAAGGCGACCTTGAATGATCTCACCCTATGAAGCCCAACAGGTGTAAATCCTGGTACCTACTTGGGCAAACACTGCCAAGCAATGAAACTGTGGGTGAAGGTTGCTCTCCAAGCAGAGTGCCCCATAGACATGCCCAGGAACCTTCCAGCATTCCTGAATTTGGGGATGTGTGAAAAGAGTGGGTCCTAGGACCCACCATCCTGCTATACAACTAGAGAGACTGTGTGTGCTTAGAGAGAGGTCAGTCAAGCGGCCAAGTTCTAGGTTGCACTTTTCCTAGGGCACAGTGGCTCCAGGCTGCTCTGCTCCCANGGGGGGGGGGCAAGTTGCTATCATCTCCAGAGATAGAGAGGGCTTAGGGCCCACTGAGTGGTGAAAGGACACTTAGTATTCCTTGAAGACATTCTTCAGGAGACCAACAAGTGCCTGGACGCAGATATCAAGGAACCCTCTGCCACTTAGCAATCCCAACAGGGATTGTACGGTATGGTCCTTGCAAACTGTAGTTCTGGAACACATCCTGAAGCCCTTTCTTCTCAGAGTTCCCCGATTACCAAGATCCTTTCGTCAAAGTTTTCCTTGAGACACAATTCTCTCCACGTGGGAAGCCTGAAGAAGTGAAGACTGGTATGTTAGAGGGACAGAATTCTATCACGGGCAAGAGGCCAGACCGCCAGGCTGCCTCTGTCTTGGCTTTCTGAGTGACTCAGGACAAGTTCTCTCCTTGTTGATCTCTGACAGATCATCTCTATATTCAGGTATTGATTGGAAATATTGGCAAAATATGATAAAATGTGACACGGGAAAAACAAACTATGATTTAAAAAACTAATGAGGTATTTATGTTCCTCCCAGCTGGGAAACTTGTTTTCAATTTTTTTATTTTGTTCGACTTACATCATGCGTGTGATGGTGTGTTATGCGGCTACACGTGCGGAGGGGAGTTTGAAGTTGGGTGTATTACTCAGTTGCTCTCCGGGCATTTTGTGAAACAGTCACTCTCATTGGAGCTGAGCTCACCTATTCTGCTGGATTGGTGGGGTGTAAAAGCCCGCCTTCTATCTTGGCTTCCACAGCACCTGGGTGACAGCCACCCCATCTCACTTTGTATAAACTTGGGCCCTCACTCTAGGACAGCGAGTCCTTTACCAACTGAGCCCTCTCTGAGCCTCCAGGGACATGTAAGTTTGACCTTCGGGTTTATGAGAAATGATGAGAAGAAGGATTTGGGGCTCCCATTCAGAACTAGAATGAGGACAGCAAAACGAGCAAGCTGTTTTCTAAATCAAAGAGTCCCAGGCCACACCTTCCTCCTTCACTTGCGGGCGCAGTGATGCAGGTACTATTCACATGGTGGGATCTAAAAGCTGCCTTTTAATTAAATTGAAGACCAAACATACTCTTGTTTTCAGAGTCTCGAAGGTCCACATTTTGAGTTTGAGTTTACAAGACCTAGTTTAGCAGGAAGTTTTTCCTTGACCCTAAAATAAGACACTGGGGTAGACAGGTGGGGTTTGTGATTCCTGTTCAGCAAGCCTCCCTAGAGACAAGCAAGAACCCCTTCACCCTCGGCTGGAGGAAACCAAACACCTGAGCTGGGAGGGAACTACCTGCGGTCTACAGTGCAGGCCAGCCAGGGCCGTGAAGGGAAGAGGCTGGGCAACTCCATGCCAGCTGAAAGCCCACTTTTGTTTGACCTACATCCTAATCACCCCCTCTCTCTCCAGAGGGAGAGGCTGTAGCATGGAAGGTGTGGTTTTCCCCAAGGTGCCAGATTGGACCGATGGCTGCTGCAGGAAGCCAGCTCTGGTCTCTTTACTCTTGAGCTTGGGGGAGGAGGGACCGCCTTCCCCCCCTCCACCGGCCCCCATTCGGGTTGGTTTGCGCTGGAATGCTACGCTTTTCAAAGTGTCCGTGTGATAAGCACTTTCTAAATATGTACAGCGATGATCAGATAAGAAACCAAGCGTGGGGCTTTGCGGGTCAACGCTTCCAGTTCTGCTGGTACTGCCCGCTGCTTCCCGGGTCCCGCCTGCAAACTTCCGCATCTCCTTATAGGATCCGCTCCCTGCCAGGGTCCCCATTTTCCGATTTTTACTTCTGGAATTAGAAAAAAAAGAAAATAAAATCCCATCCACCATCTCCCCGGGCCTCCATCCTCAGCTCCCACCACCTAAACCCTGGTGACCCTAACGGCAGGGGTGACTCGGGGCACGTGGAGCGTCCCCATCCCCACCGCCTGCAGCCCCCTCGCGCCTCGCTCGACCCCACAATGCACCCTTGTACCGGGCCTGAAGTCAGGCCGAGGGATTTGGCGCAGGGATGG
>LOJH01046579.1:0-13373 GCA_001685095.1 Ellobius talpinus
CTGGCCTATCAAAAGGCCAAGGCAGTTTCTTTATTAACCATTGAAAGTAACAGACAGAAGACCCTCTACATCATCTGAGGAATGAACAGGGAATGGAATGAAGGAGGTTGGGGAACAGAAGAAGAGAAGGGGAAGGAGGAGGGAATTATATTATTAAATATAATCACCAGACATGTCATATATTTCTTGAAGCCATTAATCTTTAATAATTGAAATTTTATGTCAGTACTCAGCATTATTAATTTACAAGGAAATGCTAGACAAGCTGCAAGTCCATGTTTCCTTATACCTTGTGAACTCACTACATCAAAAATCAAGATGATGGAGAGAATACAGTGATATCTCCTGACCTCTATATTTGAGTAAAATTTAATACATCCATTGTGAAAACTTTGGGGAAATCTTCCTCATCTATCTGCTCCACCTTATATGGGTATCATGAGTATTTCTTAAAACCTGTTTTCAGTTATTATTTCATTTAATAATCATGTATATACCAAATGTGTTGCAGTCTAATCTATCACCAATTTTCTCCCCTTTCTTTCTTCCCTTGTCTCTTATTCCCGAAGTCTCATGTTTTCTTTCTTGTGGATTTTATTTAATACCTTCTGGATCCATTTGTAGGAAGAACTGATTCCTTTCATCCACAGAGAAGCAAGATGGGAACCAAAACTGTTAAACATACAAAGTTGTCTCCTCCAATGGAGAAATATGTAGCCTGCTTGTCATCTAGAAGGCTTGGGGCAAGTGGTTAAGAGCATGTTGATCCTTGTGATATCTGGGTGGCCAAGACCATACTAGATCTTCCCCCAGAGTCTGATTATTAGCTTTTTTCCCTAGTTAATCTATGGAATCTATCCTTATGAGTAATTCATGTGTACTTTACAAATATTTTGATGCAATCATACTTTAGGCTTTGCTGTGCACATGGAATTGAGTCAATTATGAGCCAAAACTTTTCCAAATTGTGCTGTGCTTCTGAAGCAACATTGGCTACTGAGTGATGTGTAACCAAAGTGCCCTCTTGTCTCCTGGTGATTCTTACTCTTCCAGCTGCAGTACTCACAGAGACCCCTGCTTCCATACAGTGTCATCTGTGTATGCATGGGATTGTGACCATTTTCTAGAGTTTCAGTAGTCTTTCAGGGCATGGAACTCTGAAGAACACCCACCTCTATAGACACCAATTATCAAAAATGTATTCTGAGATTCTCTCCATCCCTAATCTATGTCAGGCCTGGGTCTATACAGTTTTGATAAAGCTACATTTGACATCATCATATTTTTCTTCATCAACTCATAAGCTAGTTAGTACTTCTTTATTTTGAACTTATGAGCCAGAAGTCACTTAGTTTTACCAGCAAGCTTGATTACACTGAATATTATATGAATTAATTAAATGAATTTTTTTATGTTTCTTTGTTTTTTCCAAAAAACTTTCAGATTTGAAAAGAATGTTTCCTTGAAGTCATAATTTAATGATGAAGAAAATTTATCAATCAGAAAAAAAATCAAACTTCTAATATTGTTCATTTACCATGATGTTTAGGAGACTATTCCTCACTAGCACAGGTGTTTCTGCAACAACTAGATTTAGTTCTTTTAAATACATTGCATTACCATTGCCCAGAATATATTTTAAATTTCCCTTAACTGATGGAGATATATAAAGGTCAAAGGTTTTTTATTGTTATTGCTTGTTTTACTTTTGAAAAAAAATACTGTAATTGTGATTGAATGGTCCTTTGAGTGTTTGTGGTCACCACTAATGTCCACCAATAGCAGGGCCCTTTCACTACCCTCATCCTGACAGCCCTGCATCTATTAAATAGAAAAGAGTATTTCAAAATAGTGTGCAGATTAACTTTTCCTCACTTGGGAGCTGTGACCTTTTGATGATAAATGTGGCAAAAACACAGATACTGTACGTGACTTTAAAAGAATTGTCTTTGTCAAAACCTGGGAAAAGAGATTCTTTTCAAGCTATGTTTGAAACTGATTTATAATATTAAAATATGATGAATGAGAAGAGGAGGAAACAATAAATTCTAATGTGACTGAGATTTCAATAACTGGAAAATGCATGCTCATCAGAGAACACAAGCTAAAAGTTTAAATCTCATAACTCAGAGATTTCATATCTTGATCATGTGAAAGCAAATGATCTCCTTACAAATCTGAAGATTATTAGATTCTTCTCCCACATTTTAAAGTCAGTAATAGAATTGCATACAGTTAGCATTTTCTCCCACGTGAATTCTCTGTAGTTGGAAAAACAGCATTTACATCTTGCTACAACTTCCCACTTCATACTCAGCATATAATTTTGACAGTTTAGTTAATGTAATAAGCACTTTCCTATAGGTGTAAAATATGCAAAATATTTGTACTTAAACCATGGAATTAATTAAAGTAATATATGCAGAGCACAGTCAAACTTTGTAAATATTATCTGTTCCTTTACTGATTATTGATAATAAAAGTAAATAAATAAAATATTTGAAATGTAAAGTCAATCTGATTTCAAGTTAATTTTCTTATCAAGTAGATCGTTTAATATATTTTAAAAATCTTCCCTGAGTTTGCCACTGTGAAAATCAGATAGAAATTTTCAGCTAAAAGAAATGGTTCATAGTCATGGTTTGATTATAGTACTAATTTGTTTATTAAGGTAATCTAAGTAGGAAAAGTTAAACATTTTGTAAAATGCCTAACACAGGGACTTTTTAATTTTCATTAGGTAACAGCACTAAAATGGTTTAAACAGTTAGGCATAAAGTTTCTTTCTCTTCTGATACCAGATAACTCTCTCAACTCATGATTTTAGAGAGGCAAAAGAAGAATCCTTACACTCTTCAGCATTCCTGAGTATTCAGGTCAGGTCAAAGAGTTAATTTTAGTGTACGATAAAAATGCAATTTCATTCATATCTGTACCTGATGTCACTGGCTTATATTATCTGGGTTGTCAGAGAAAATCAGTAGAACATAATGGGAAGCCCAACTAGGAGAACATTTCTGAAACCTTCTCTAACAAAGAAGAGAGTTATCAGACACAATGGCCTCATTCTGGGTACTCAGATCTGCTAAACTACCCAATGATAAAGTGAAAAGAGCCAGAGTCTTCTTATTATCAATATTATACTTATTTGTAGCACACAGGCAAATATTTAGTGGAAAGATGAAACCCAGAGGTTTGAAACTCCGCTATAAATCAAAACATCACATGAAAATTAGAATACATGCAAGGTTATCTTTTTATTTAACAGAGGATAAAGTTAGTTTGTAATGCTTCCTCTTCTATTGAAAGAAAACTGATTTATGTTTAAAATAAGCTTTAAGTATATTAAATAACAGATCATCTGAAAACCATGAGCAAAGATTTAATCCTGAGGGACACAACAGTATCTGAAAGGAGAGGTTGGCACAGTTCTGAGAGTCCTTCTGTGAATTTATTGAGAGTGGAGAACACTTGGGACAGGGACATGTACTAGCCATCAGTGTTGATTGGTTGGGTTCAGTTCTAAAAATCTTTATGCTGTTAGGAACTGAACCTCAGTCATCATCTCCTTTCCAAGAGGACAACACCTAAGACAGAGTCCATTGGAAGAATGGAAGGATATATATATATATATATATATATATATGGCCTCCAAGAATTGGTCCAAGTGAATAATATTGGGCTATTTAAAGGCTCCCTTTATAACTGTTGGGAGGGTGCCACAAATGATTGGTTTGGGATGATTGTTTTGCTTTTATTTTTCTGAAAAACCTTTAAGTTCTATATCCTGTTTCTTCCAAGAAAGGAAACAAGAATAGTTATGACATGTTATGCTTGGAAGCTATGAATTAAATTTCCAAACTCTTGGGGTTCTTCATTTGATGGTTTCATCCTGAACCATATAGGCCAAAATATTTTATTTAAACTGAGGAATGTCATATAAATTCTTTTCTTTGCATTAGATGGGGTGGAACAGGCCCCAGATGGAATTCTCAATGTGAGTAAGCTAATTTTTAGAAACTTCCTCAATATTTTATAAACTTAATTCCAGTTACCACAGTTCTTCAGGTATAGATGGATTATCAAGGGAAGACCAGAGTGAATAATGAGGGGTAGAACTCACATAGAGAGTCAGAATTTCAGGGCTACACAGGTATAAGCTACTAATCTTGCAATCCTCAATATTCTTTATGATCTCACATAGAGAGCATCACAAGGACACCTTGCTGGTGGTAGAGAGACATGGTTAGCAGAAATCTCTAAGTATGTACTCTTTAGTATTGAGAATGGGCAATAATCTAGCTATACCAAGAAATTTTAGACTATAACTTGTTATACCGGAATCAAATTGACCTACAAACTTTAAAAAAGAAACTTCTGTTATATTCCTGTATCCCATTATAGCCAGGATATTAAGTTGAAAGATGAAAAATAATTGCTTCCAGAAAGAAGCAAAGTACAATTCTCTCTTGCCATTGATTTTTTGTGCAAGAGTGAGTACAAATGCTTGAAATAACCTTTTGCAGAAACTTTATTCTCATCCAAAGATAATCCAAAATGATTAATAAACATCAAGCAAACACTCCTGCCCATGCACCACTCATTCAGTAAGCTCAAGTTTCTTCCTCTAAAGCTTCCATAAGAATCTGGGCTTAAAACCAGGTTAAGTTATTGTCCCTTCTTTCAGTCTCTATCTTTTCCACAGGAGATGGGCAAAAATGGTACAAGAAAGAGACCCAAAGTGGATGCTCCTTTCTCCATCTGAGACCAAAAAGATTAAGATTCAACTGAGAAAAATTTCAGAAGACCCAACCTGAATATGTATGGCTTTTCTAAGGACTGTCAGCTCAGTCCTCTGGTCTGAGAATGAAAGATTTCATGTTGCTTGCCAATCAAGCTTTGACAGATACAGAGAAGGCCACGTTTTCCAGTCTACAGAGACTGATGGTAATGGATTACATGAAATTGATCAGTTAGTAAAAGTATTGACAGAGAGAAGACGAGTTCTATTACTTGTAGGCAGACTGTCCCTTTTGATTACTCTAAATGTACTGACAGCTTTTCTTCATGGAAAAAAAGGACATATTCCATGCTGTATCTTACGGGCTATCACAAAACTTCACCAAACTCATGAATTATGTCAAACTGTCCTAAAAACACAGGTACCATAAGAATTTTTCATATTCTTTTTTGAGACACTCAGGGAATTTTTAAAATCACCAACCCAAATTCTGAAGCAGCAAAAAGACTTCTGACTCTGAGAGGCCACGAAAGCCTGAACTAACTGAGAAATCAGAAGAAAATTTAACTCATTTCCCATGAGACACAATAACACCCTGGATACCTACTAAGAAGCATCATCAATGAGTTTATAATTGAGAACAGATGTAAACGGAGACTGCACTTTCATTTTCCGACTGCTCAGACCCAAATAATCACACAGAAACTATATTAATTACAACACTGTTTGGCCAATGACTTAGGCATCTTTGCAGTTAGCTCTAATATATTAAATTAACCCATTTCTATTAATCTGTGTATCACCATAAGTCTGTGGCCTACTGGTATGGCCTGGCATTCCAGCATCTTTCTCCTTTGGCAGCTACATGGTGTCTCCCTGACTCCACTTACTCCCTCTATATATCTCTTCCAGCCTGGCTATATTCTGCCCTGTCATAGGCCACAGTATTTCTTTATTAACCAATGGTAATAAAATATATTCACTTCATACTGAGGGGAATCTCACAATAATCAAAATGATTGCCCAAAGAAAGAAAATAAAAACAACAACAGGAAAAAGTATTAATCTAGTCGTTACCATGACAGCAGCTTAGCCAAGGCCTGCTGAGAAGAGGTCTTCTTCATAGATCAAGATATGTGCATTTTTTATTAAGAGTTTTTGAAAGGTAAGTTTAAGCTGACAATAAGACAACCAAAGTGTCAATAATCGCCAGAAGGTAAACAGTATAGCAAACAGACTGGATTTTCTAGGTCATTGGCTCTAAACCTATTGGTTGTGGCCCTATAGGGGGTCAAAGGACCCTTTCACATGGGTTGCTTAAGACTGTAGGAAATATTAAATATTTATATTTATGATTCAAAACTGTAGCAAATTTACAGTTATGAAGTAGCAGCAAAAGTAATTTTATGATGTCACCACAACATGAGGAACTGTATTAAAGAGCCGCAGCATTCAGAAGGTTTAGAACCTCTATTCTAGGTAAAATCTACCACCAACATCAACTCACAATGTAATAAATTATTTAATTACTTCTTTTCCCTATTTTTTCACTTTTTTATATACACATGGCATTTCATATGGTTGCTTTTTTAAAGATTAAATGATAACCAGTGAATAATGGTATAACTTCAAGGAACAGTTGTATATTAATAGCTACCTGAGAGGTAGATCTTAAAATAGAGGCAATTAAGTATGGACATGCAGTAAAATGAAGTGTCACAGAGAATTATGGGAATGACTTTTCATTTGACATTCATTATCAAGGTCTGCATAACTGACTAGAATCCATTTCACATGTTTGTTTGTGAGAACAGATTTCTTTGTTAAAGATATTTTAATTAAGGAAACTAGACTGAGGCCAAAGAAAGTCTTCGTGGGTTATCATTCTTAGTGGCCAATCATCATTTGATATTATCTGTCAGAGGGATGTTTTGCTGAATGCCACTTGATAAAATATTTAATTTATCATTCATGCAATTTTAAAGGGTTGTTATCAGCACTGATCAAATAAATATGAAGCAATTTGAACCTACAGTAATTTATAGAACAAAAGAACATGGTCACAACATTCCCGTCAAATGCTCATACTCTATAATTAATTTTAATTGCCATTCAGTTGAATTTAGCAGATGTGCTTAATGGCTCCATATATCATTTTCATATTCTTACTTCAAATCCTACATTTGTTAGTGCCATAGTTTTCAGGGTTTTTTTGAATGTCTTTTTTTTAAATGTGCTCTTTTTTGTAAAGATTTACTATGTATACACTGTTTTGTCTGCATGTATGCCTGCAGGCCAGAAGAGGGTACCAGATCTCATTACAGATGGTTGTGAACCACCACATGGTTGCTGGGAATTGAACTCAGGACTTCTGGATGAGCAAGCAGTGCTCTTAATTGCTGAACCATCTCTCCAACCACCAGTTTTCTGTCTTTATCTGCAAAAGCTGCAATACATTTGTGACCAAGAAAGTCACAGGGTGTTACCTCTCACAGATTTATGGATCAAACAAACCAGGTCTTCATCAAAAAATAAGGAGAGTATTTAAAAATACATATATGGACAGAAAGGTATCATGGAAGCCAGTCTCTGAGAGTAGTTACCAAATATTTTTCTACAACCAATTCTGTGTATTTTAAGTGCATGCACATTATCAAGAGGTGGTTTGTGATATATACACCTAAGCAAAAGGATGTGATTCTCTTCATTTCAAATGTATCATCCCTTTTACATTGCCTATTTCCATTTAAAGTATCAGTACTTTTACTTTTGATATTATAATGTAGCCAATGTCATTGTCTTTTTCCTTTACTCCTTCCAAATGTTCCATTTCTTCTTGCTCTTTTTCAAAGTTCTGACCTTATTTTAAGTAATGGTTGTTACATACCTGTGTGTGTATGTGTGTGTGTTTATATGTGTACACTGCTAAATGTATACGTATTACGTGCTTAGTCTGTGCATGGTTAATTTTATGTATGCTTTCAAGGCTGACCATTCAGTATAGGATAACCAAACTGTGTTCTTCCCTAGATAAGCCTATTTATTCTACTCTCAGCATTCCTTACTTGCCTTTATTTCTTTTTGTGGTTTTCACCCCACTCACATCTACATATCTATTGGTATCAATCACCTTTGTTCTATATACAATACTTAACAGATGATTGTTATTCTGAACACATATAAAAACGATATATTGCAAACAAGAACCCAAAAGAGATGTGTCACTCACATATTCCTGTCCAGAGAAATTGTATGAAATAATTTTCAAAAATTCAGTATTCTTTTTGGACACGATGCTTTGAAGAAACCAATTGAATAAAAGAGATTGCAAATACATGATACACCACAGATATTATTCAACCAACATTATCTTTCTTATTTACAGTGTTTGATTGGTGAGGCACTGTATCATTATGTGATTGTTTCAATTTATAAAATGCCTGCAATTTATATGTGTGATATTTTAAAATGTAGCAGGGAATAATTCAGTTTGCATATTTTAGTTTCAAAATTTATGTGCCGTTTTGAGGAATTGGATATAAATTATTGGTTTTGTGAAATTTATGGGACAGCAGCTACTTTTTTTCCAAACTGCTAGATATTTTTAGATTACTCCAAAAAGAGTAATATAATATATAACCCCACAACAGTATGTATTCACTTACATATGCACTACCAACCATAATTGGAGATATTAGGGTTAATCTTTTTGAGATAATGTTATTTTCCCCTAATTTATATTTCAAACTATATTGTACCTTACTTAAAGACTATTTAAACAATATGTTTTATTATAGTCTTTCCCCTCCTCTAAATTCTTCATATATCTCTTTACAATTTCATGGTTTTTTATCTCTCAATAAACAATTAAAAAAGAAACAACAAGAAACAGAAAGAGCTAAGAACAAAATGTTGAGTGTACACTAAATCAAAAAATAACACACACTCAAGAAACAGTAAGGTTCATTTTGTGCCAGCAAACTAATCCTGATGATGAAGTTTGTCCAGAACTGTGGTTGATATGCCCAGTAAAACTCTATTAGAGAAAACTGACCTTTCTTGCTGGAAGGTGTAATTGCAAATACCTTCTTGGTTAGGATGTGGGACTTGGTGCCATTTCTTTTTTTCTGTGCTGGGATTCTTTTGTGACTTCAATTTGCTCAGGTCCTGGGAATGTTGTCAGCCTCTGTTAGTTCATACTGCAACAGTCCTGATCTGAGAGGATGAAGAGATTCCTCAGTCATTCCCCAACTATGCCTTTTAAAAATCTTTCATGGACAATTTTCTTGTAGATCCCTAATCACCCTAACCATTGAGAGAGGGCTTTGCAATGGATATCTCACTTAGGAATGAGTACTCCAAAGTCACACACTGTGCGCATTGCTCATTTGTGAGTCTCGGTGTTACTTATCTTCCACTACAGGAAGAAGTTCTGTGATAAGAGCTGAACTACGTTGTGATGTACAGGTGTAGCATAATGAAATTTATGTTCCTGTGTTTAATCAATGAAATAACAGTAGTGGGTTTTCTTCAGGGTCTGTGACCATTAAAGCCCTGTAGTCTCAGGTCCTTCTCATCATTTTCTTTGCAACATGATCAACTTTAGATGTCAGTTCCATCTCAGAGTAGGCAGTAAATCTGATTTTCAAAAAGTGATTGTTTATGCCCATAGCAATTCTGCCAATATCATATGAGTATATCTTGCAGAAAGTTTGTAGGGTTTGTAGTTGGGTGAGATTGGTGATTCTTTATGGCATGAATTCTAATTGTTATTAATAGTAAAATCCCAGAGTCAGATATAGGGGTTAATGCTGAAGAACAGAGAAGCAGAGCATCAGACATTAGAGAGTTGTTTTACCTCTACCAATGCTCAGACAGAGGGGCAATTCTATCTCAGACTATCTCCAGATTGCATCTGTCTTAGACTGCAGTGAGCTCTTGTCTCCTCCCTCCCTATATTAATTTCTCCACCCAGTCATATTTCTTCCTGTCTACACCTTCCTAGTGTTAGGATTAAAGTTGTGGTGTTGCCAAGTACTGGAATTAAAGGTGTGTGAGCCACCACTTTAGTGGCTTAGCTCTGCACTCTGATATTCAGGCAAGCTTTATTCCTTAAAACGCAAACAAAATATCACCACAATCTTCTTTTCTTGTGCCAGGTATAGCTACTTCTAGCACTATGAATGCTAGTCAAAATGAGTGAAGCACCTGCTCTGTTTTTCTATGGTCATTGGCATGGGTAAATTATGTCTTTGGACAAAAGAACATAAGGTCCTGTTATGGAGGACAACCAAAAGCATTGGCAATGGCTCATAATATTGGGTAGCCTATGGGACAGACTCCTTTTACAAATAACTCAACAAAACTTAGCCCATTCCTGGTACTTGAGGCTTTCCTTGGTAACATAAGATGTCTAATTATGGCAATTTGTTCCCATTATGTGGTAGCTATATTTATTCTTTTTGTGTCTGTATGCATCTTATGAAGCTTCTAGAACAGTAGGATACCATCTCGGTTTTTCAAAAAGCTTTTAATATCAGCTTTTCTTCTCTATAATTCCTCCCTTGCCTGCCCTTCGATCCCACTCCTCATTTAATCCTTCTAATCTCCCCTTTATTTTTCATAGCTCAATATTCTCTTTCCCCTTCCTTGGAGAATCTCCTTTCCCTTCATCATCCCTTATGAATTCCACAACTTTTATAGGTGTTCTAAATAGAACATATACATCTAAGACACTTTAAATTTATTTTATTTTATTTTATTTTTAACTATGTGGGTGTTTTTTCTTGCAAGTAGGCCTATGCAACAGGCTCTTGTTAGTATCCTAGGAGGCCAGAAGAGGGCATCAGAATTACTGAAACTGAGGAGTGGAAGAAAGCTGTGATATGTAACATGGATGCTAATAATCAATCCCAGGCCCTCTGAGAAAACAGGCAGTGCACTTAAGTCCTGAAATGTCTTTCAAACCTTAATATAATTCTAGCATGCTGTACCTTACCCTAGCCTTTTAATTTATGAGTGTTTATCAGTCATCTAAATATTTAGGTTTCCTGCTTTATGATAGAAAGACTTTGAACATATCAGATATTATATATTTAGAAAGTCTCAGAGGAATTATTTTCATATTGTTTTTTAAAACATCCTGTTACTTTAAAAGTAAAAAAAACACACATGCCATGGAAATATTAATTCTATTCCTTATATATGTACACCTTATTCACTATACAGCTTTGCAAAATAGATGAAATTATTACTTTTCCTCATCCATGTGTTTTCTGAATACATTTAAAAAAGAGACATATTTCAGTCGACATATGGCAGTTAGTTCTAACAGCTGTACAAATGTTAAACATTCTGGAAAAATTTGTGATGATAAAGTCATCATATGAGCTCAAGATAATCTACAGAACCATAGCCCAAACTCCAAGAGATATTTTTAGCACAACAAAATTGCATGCAGTTGCAAGGACACTGCAGTACAATTTTATGGGGTTACAGTGATTATCTCTATAAATCATTCTAACCAGTCTTAGTTTCCATCCAGGAAAAGCTTAGAATTGAGAAGGATTTGGTACAGCCAATATGGAAAGTAGAAATAGGATATTTCTGATAAAGATATTGAAGTTAAGTGTACTGGCATGAGTGTTGTGATTCACTGAGATTCAAAGGTTTTGAGGACATCTGACAGTTGTTTAATGTCTGGTCAGCTGAATGAAAAAACTTAAATATGCAAGAAATGCATAATTATAAAAGTTTTTCATAAACAATTGGAATTTAATAGTTGTTTATGACATAGTTATAATGCAAATGCTTTCACTTATATGTGGAATCTAAAAACAAGAAACAGAGAACAGGTTCCATTTAACACAATTAATCATAGTAAAAGTACTGGTCAGGGGAGATCTGAGAGGCTGACACGATGATAAATACAATGATGATGGGTATCAACAAAATGTATAAAAGTTCATATATATATATAAAAGTTCGTAGTAATTATTCTTCAGTTATTCCTTTGTTTTAAAGATATAAAATGGGTGATGAAAGATGTTATGAACCCAATTTTAAGATCAAGTCAAGGTTTGCTTGTAGAATATGTCTATTTAATTGTAATATATAATATAGTAGAAATCTCTATTTTAGATTATCATTATTTTTGGTAGACTATTCCAACCTTCACCACAATTAATTTTTTTCTTATAATAATGAAGGATATTCTGAAGATTTTAAATAGCTGCCTAACTAAAAATTTAAGCTGATATATGACTGTAGATGCCTCCAGCAAATGAAACCTTTGACACACAGATAATGAGCATATATAATTTACCTGATTGAACGTAAATTTCAAGTTCATTCCTTCTCTTTGTCAATTTAACCTTCTGGGGGAAGGCAGAGAGTCCAGGTGAGTGAGTGTGGGAACTGGATAGATTGTCCTACTACTACTGACCACCCTGTGTCTAGTAAATGTGCCCAAATTTTACCCCAGAGACAATATTACATTTTTTGTCTTCAGAAGAAATGTGTCAAAACTAAAAATAAATAAGTAAAAGAAATGTGTCCACTTCCTCACAAAGTGATTCTATTTTTGCTTTCCAAGAAATCTCGTAATAAGGCGTGCTTCGTGCCATCATGGAGAACTAACATTGACAGGAGATGCTGAAAATGTCGCAGAATACCTCCTGAGACGCTGTTTGCTCCCTCTCTCCTGAACCGCCACTCCAAACACTTTAGAGCCTCGACTACATCTTCTTTGCACTTGGACTGTCAGCTCTGCTGTGGGGCCATTCTACAAAAATCCTTTCTACTTATTGCTTTTAGATAATTCTCCCTGCATTATGTGCGGTGAAGGCTATATCAAGTTCACTGAAGAACTTGAATGGGAAACAGTTAAATATAAGTTTTAACTTTTTATAAATACTACAAAAGTCTAAATGTCATGTTTTCTATTTTCACTGGGGCTTATTCTTCGCTTTTTTTCATTTGTAATTATGGAGAGTGCCTTTATTGAGTTTCTCCATCATTTGTAATGTGTTTTTATAAAATCTCCCATTATTTAATTGTAGAAAAAGTTTCATTGAGTAAAACATCTTGTTTGCTTTTGTTGTTATTATTTTTAAAAGAGTACTTCAAAAGAAAAAAAATTAATCTGATTTCTGGTTTGGAGAGGAATCTCAGTGTAGATGAAATATAGGGCTGTATACAAATGTGTAATTTTTCTTCACTTCATCTTTATGCAATTAGCTGAAAATTAACTAGATAATAACCATTTAAGCTAGAAATACAATATTAGTGGATTACATTGACAGATTTTCATATGTTGAACCACCCCTGAATCTCTGGGATGAAGCCTAACTGAACATGGGTGGATGATTTTGTTTCATATGTCCTGACATTTTGTTTGCCAGTATTTTATTGAGCATTTTTTACATCAATGTTATGATGGAAATCAGTATGCAGTTCTCTTTATTTGTTGTGTTTTGGTGTGCTTTGGGTATCAGGAAACTATAGCAACATGAAAAGAGTTTGGGTTCACCTTCCTATTTAGCTTCTCTAGGATCATGAATTATAGGATCATGCATTATAGAAGATCTTCACCAACCCCGCATCAGACAAAGGTCTGATCTCCAAAATATAT
>LOJH01046580.1:8447-21819 GCA_001685095.1 Ellobius talpinus
GGACCTTTGGAAGAGCAGGCAGTGCTCTTAACTGCTGAGTCATCTCTCCAGCCCAACTAATAGGTTAGAATCTGCTAAATTGTGTTTCTAAAATGAGGAATCATGTCCCACACTGATCCAGGGTTTTGTGTTCTCCCTTTCATTTTAGTTTAGTTCTTACCAAGTCATCCCCCCAGAATCTCACCGTGGACCCTTCATTTAAAAACAAACCAAAAATTTTGACAGAAGGGTGTGCTTCCAGCAGGGGATGTTCGGAGTTTGCAGGCCGCCTCGCTGCCATTCTCCCTACCACAGCCGTCCCTCCGCAATACTCCTGCAGTTAGTTTTACTCTTTTCGGGTGTCTCTTTGACACACTCACTTGATATAAAATGAGAGGAGTGTTATCTCCCTTCTCCTGGAGAGGGGACTGCTGCTTGTATTATCTCCTAGCCATTTTCAGCCCCTGAAGTGGGTAGTCATTTCACTATTTGGAAGGCAGTTTGGATGTAGGGAAGTCAGCTGCCCATATAACAGTCTGTGTTGTTAAGGGAGCTTCTGGTCCTGCTGTTTGGGGCTCTTGGCTCTTTGGCTGGACTTGGAAGTTCATTTCTCATGCTGCTGTTGTAAAGACTCTTTTTCAGTTTCTAATATTTAATAATCATGTAATAATAGCCTATGATCTCTAGAAGAAATACATTCAAAATATATTTTCTGTGTAAGGCATAATGGATGTTTGCATTTAATATTTATAATTACATATTATTTATGTCTTGTTAAATAAGTTTCAGTAAACTATAAGTGCTTTACTCCTTCATATGTTTAATATTTTTTACTTTGTGCTTACTTATGTGCTTGTTAATGGAAGCACATGGAAAGAGAAAATGACAGGAATTCTATTACTACTATATTATCACTCACAGGATGTGATCGAGGGTTCGCATCACATCATAAAGCAGATTTTTTAAGATAAGTATAGTTTTGTCTATTTCCAGAAGAGATTAGCATGCGGTATGGCCATGGCCCTATTGTTTAATTCCAATGTGACTGAATTCTCTGAGGAACTCTTGTTAACCTAAACTAACATGAAGAAACAGTAGTACAGCAGCAGAGGGCGCCAAATAGCCATACTGGGCAGACAAATTTTCCTGCTAGTTTTTGTGCCTCCTCTAATCCCTTCTCTCTTTCTCCTCCTTCCTCCCTTCTTTTTTCTTGATATCTAAAATGGTCAATATTGAAGCCACCGTGTTACTATTTTCTAGTAGGTGAGGAGGATTTCCCTCAGCTACTTTATTTTAAAAGTACAATAGACATTATTTTTATTCAGTGTGCCTTTTGCATTTATTATTATGCATAAGAACTTTAGAAATCTCTTTTAATCACTTTCATCAATAAAATCTCATGTACAAAACAGAAGGGGAAATGAATGTTTGTTTCTTTTTACTGCCAAAAAGATTTTGATATTAAATCAGTTTTATACTATACCTAGGAAGCATAAGTTGTTTAAACCATTCATTATAAATAAGATACCTATGTAAGTATGCATTTTATAAAATAGTAAATTAATATTTGTTAAGTAAAATTTTTTGTAATCTATTTTAGAATTTAGTATTGATATTTAAAGAGGGATCTATGCATATCAGCTAGATTCTCATTTTCTAACCTGTCCTTAGGGTCTTTAATCATTGATTTCAGAGCTAATTCTAATTTGAAAAATATATCACCAACATCTAGGGAAAGAGCCCAGTTGGTAAAGTGGCTGCTATAGAAGCATTTGGATCTGCCTGAGTCTGGGTCTCGCACCCATGCACTGCCAGGCATGGCAGTGCACACAATTTCAGTGCTGGAGAGGTGGCACAGGGTGAGCTGAATTGGTGAGCACTAAGTACAGGAAGCCAAACAGCTCACATCAGCCTCTGGTCTACACGTGCATGTGCATGCACCCATGCAGACACACATACCCAACAGTCTGTGCCATGCGTGTGCACGCGCGCGCGCACACACACACACATGCAAATCAACATTTCTACCTTGCATTTGATTATGAAGATCATCTAACATAATACTTGATAGTACAAATCAACTCTATTTTTAGGTAAAACCCATATCAAATGGTTTTATAGATTGGATTCAGAAAGAATAATAAATCACAAGACTATTTAAAGATAGCATTGAAAACTGGGTTATTGAACAATGATTTCAAAATAAGTGAGCTTTCAAGTCAGGATCAATGAAGTGAGTGGTGAGAGAGTAAAAATTCGTATAGTCAGTGGGTAAAATGCAATGCACTTAAAATCCTAAACCCTTAAAGACCCTTAAAGCGTCTTGGTATTCAGAGACCAAGCTAGCAGGTGTTCCAGCAGACCTGATTTCATCTAGAATATATTCATTTATATAAAATGCTGAAGCATCTTATATGTGCATGGCAACATTATTTCTCTGAGCATTCTGGATTATTAGGTTTTGTTTGTGGGGTCCACCACGTCTGACATGTTTGTATGCTGGGATTCATGCATGTGTGGAGGAAGCCTGATAGCAGTATGATAGTTCTGCTGTTTTCTTTGGGTTTTGCTGGAGATGCCATTTTATCTAATGTTCTGGCCACAGCTCCACTCTCGGTTATGTGCCAGCAGCCCAGTATCATTGTCACTCTGTGTTTTCTTTTGTGTTACATTTTAAGTCACTTTTCCTTTTCATAAGATTTTAAATGGTGCTGGGCATGGTGGCAGATGTGGTTAAAATCCCAGCACTGTGGGTGCAGAGGCAGGTGGGTCTCAGTAAATCCCAGGACAGCCAGGGCTACATAGAGAGAACCTGTCTCAAAACAAAAGAAATCTCATATGGCTAAATGTGTACTTTCTAAAATGAAAATTGCAATAAATCAGATACTTAGAATAAGCATAAAGCAAATCTTTGTACTAGCCTGTTATTTGAGTGTAGATATGTCTATAATTGCATTTCCTAGCAAGGTGGAGACCCAGTGATTTTCCTTTTTAGCCATTGTTGGGTAGATTTTCAACTATTTCTTTAAGGATGAATATTTTGTTTTCTCTGGGCATGTTAACACAGTAGGTCACTCCACAAATGTTTGTTGAACTGAATTTAATCCTGTTCTATGATAACTTTAAGGTGAACTAATTGTGCACCCGCATTCCAGGGATTCTAATAAATGTGACGGAGTACCCCGTCTAGGACGTCCTCACAAGTTACCTTGGAAATTGTTGTGACTGAATCAAGCCGTTTGGTCCCAGGTTTATATATTTTATCATTAAGCCAAGAAAGCATTGGAATTTGTTAGATGCTTTTGTTCCTTTCCTACAGCTCACCTTAGCATCACATTCTAGAAAACCAGACCTGAGAGTGATTAACTGTCATTTCTTTACCTTTAGCAAAAATATCCTCCTCATAACTTTGGTTGGCGTCCACCTTTGGTTGTGACAGATTGTCTAAGTAAGTAGAATTGTTCGTCAGACCTTGTGGTGTGAGAAACTGCTCATCCACTGGAATCATGATGAGTCATCTTCTTTCCTTCCCCCCTTCAACCTTAATGTGTTTTTTTCTGTTATATTTTGAATTGGTGATGCTGTTTTCTTTATCTTTTTATCTTTTGCACTCTTTTTGTGTAGATTGCTATTAAGTACAGTTTTTTTAATCACAGGGCACATTTGAGAGTTGAGAGGTTGTAATAAAAAGAATCTTACATAGTCACACACAGACATGGTATTAATTAGATAACCTTTCTGTTGTGAGCATGTGGCTGACTGTTGGAACACCTTCAGAAGGAGATAGAGACGCCCACAGAGCCGGGGGTGCTGATGGGCACATGTGTGGCTGACATTAGATGAGACGGTTTGAAGTCTGTCTACCTTCTGTTTTCCCTTTTGCCTTTTTTAAGCCTTTCTCATGGGTTCAGTAATTTCTTAGCAAAACTTGTTTGATTTTATGTTGTTTGGCTGATAATAGCCTTTTCCCTAAAAGAAAAAAGCAGATACTGGAGGGGGAAGGTTTTTTATTTATTATGTATACAGTGTTCTGCCTGCAGGCCAGAAGAGGGCATCAGATCTTATAACACATGGTTGTGAGCTACCATGTGGTTGCTGGGAATTGAACTTAGGACCTCTGGAAGAACAGCCAGTGCTCTTAACCATTGAGCCATTTCTCCAGCCCCCTGTTTCAGATATTTTGTGGAGAGAACATCCTCAGGAGCATGTGGAGACCTTTCCCTTTCCTTCATACCTATCGTCAGAGCTGCATACCCAGAATTGGTATTTTTGTCACATCGCCAGTGCTAATAACTAGATTAGTTCCTGAGCTATAGCAACAGCTTAGAATATAGTGATGCTGCAATTATTAATTATAATTTTCACATCAATATTATATCGTTAATAATACACATATAAGGTCATACATGATTCACTTGAGTTAGTGCTGGTAAGTTCAAAACACTAGGCATACTGTGTGATATTTATTACATGTTTAGTGTTTCAAAGGAAAACTTGAAACAGAGCTGGGATAAATGAAAGGATCAAGCACCCGTTCTTCATCTGTCCCATTTCTCACATCTTTCAGGTTTTATCTCAATCATCATCAAACACTTTTATCTCAATCATCTGTGTAATTTCTGCCGCCTCCCACTTTATATTCATGACCCAGCTCTTGTTCCCTTGGCTAACAGGACTGTATCTGGTCATGTGACTCCCTTCATTTGGATAGTTTTCCCGACATTGCTGTATAAAGTTGTCTGGGTCTTCAATAGACAGATTCTTACACATTCCTTCTCACGCTGATTCAGGTCTGATGGTCAGGTCCAGGAATCTGTCTTTTCCCAACACATCTGATGAGTCTGCCTTAGTGACGCTCTGCTTTGCAAAAGAAAGTTCTGAAGCCTCAGTGTGGTCTTGTTAGCTCTTAGTGAACTGTGGCCTTCATCTTGATCACCTATGGGTTCTTCAGCACCTACCCTCTGATTTTCACTGCCACTGTCCCTGTCTACAGTTTTCTTTCTTTCCGCTATGAGTGGTTTTAGTTCAAGTTAACTCCCTGGTCACCTGAGATGGATTTGGCAATTTCTCAACCATATCCTTTTCATTTTGTATTGCTCTTAAATGCTATGACTATCATATTAGGAATATTCTTTATGTTGCTTACTATAATTGAGAAAAAGTTATATCATCCTTTAAACATTCAGTTCAGAGACGTTTATATAAAGGAGGCAGTGACAGCATCTGCTTGAATAATTCTTTGATTAATTTTTGGATGGGAACAACTTGAAATGTTTTATGAATGATGATACAGGAAATGATACAGGAAATGGAGAAGAAGTGGTCCCAGGGTGAACAAGTGCAAAGAACCAAATGTTTGAAATTGTTTCTGGAAAGGATACGTGACTTCATGTAAGTCACAGGGTGGTGATTAGAGGGAGAAATGAAGGCACAAGCAGCAGTTTACTCTGGAGGGTGTTTTGTGCTTTGCAAAGAAGTCTGGATATTCTTCTCCAGTTAGAAAATGCTATTGAGAATCTCTGAAGCCAGCAGCATAGTCAGGAAGGATGGAAATGGAGACAGGAGAGACCAGGTGAGAGGATTTATTACAGGGAGAGTTGAGCAATTTTGTAAGGTTTTTATAATGTTCTTTGTTTATTTGCTAGATTCTCTGGTTGCACAAAATGAGTAAGGCATAGTCTGTCCATGTCTTGAAATTGCCCCTCAGAATTAGGAAGCTATAAGTAACCAAATGATAACCGTATAAATGTTTCTTAGATATCAAAATATATGATACGTGGGGGATGTAAAATGTTAGGGAACTAACTGTACTGTTGGCTCACTTTTTCCTGGGAGAATCAGAGTCCTCTCCTCAACATGAATGAGATATAGTTGACAAGTAGAATATACATATTCAAAGCATTCACTGTACTGATTTGATGTGCATTTATGTTGTGACTGAAAATTAGGGCCGTGTAGACCATGTAGACAGTGACTTAGAGGAGAATAAAGGAAGATTCGTGCAAAAGGAAAATGGAAAGGATTTGTTTGTTAGGAATCACAGATATGGTTCAAGAGCCTGGCTGTTAAACCTAAAAGGGGTTTTATAAATGAGCCTTGAATTTGGACTGATGGAGTCTATATTTTATTATTTAGATTTATTTTCTTGTTCTGAAAAAATAGCATGTGTTAATTATGTGTAATATAAGACATGCATAATTTGAACAAGATGTTCTATGATTTTTGTTAAAAAATAATTGCTATTTACACTCTGGCATAACATGCATGATTTTATTTTTACACATGCATACATATAAGCATCACATAAGGGAACTGTAGTATATACTCTTGTCTCTAGAAGACAATGTTATCTCCAGAAGACAATGTCAGATACAGAAAAGAGTGAAGGACCTGGCCTAAAGAGTCACAGAGCCTCTACACTGGCAATAGTATTGGCTAAAATGGACAGTAAGTAAAGGAGAGAAGTAGAAGGAACATGGTCAGGATCAACTTACTCTTATGATCTAAGACCCAGAAGACTTGACTATGCCTTTGGAGGGAATTTGGTGAGGGAGAAAGACTGAGAGTAAGTGCCAAAGGAAGAGTTCCAGTGTGCAGTACTTCAGAAGGACGCACAGCTTCGTCAGGGCAGTCACAGAGCATTTTCAGAGTCTGCTAATGTCGCTGACTCCCACATCAATAACAAGCTTTTATTAATGTATACTTGGTTTTAAATTAATTGGTATTCTAATGATTGTGTCAGTGGGAAGCCATGGTATAAGCTCATATCTTTTACGTGTTGCTGGTTGACAAAGTTATTTTAATTATCTAGAAGCCCTAAAAAGACAGCTTCATAAGCATTTTAATTCAGCTATTTGTTGTTCATTAATGAATGTTGAGATTAAATACTTTGAATTGTAACTATTTTTAAAAAAATATTTGTTACAGGGGAATTTACCTAAATATTCTCATAACTCCCTGATGGTTCAAGCAATAAAGACAAACCTAACAGACCCGGACATCCATGTGCTGTTCTTTGATGTGGAAGCTTTGATTATTCAACTCCTGACTGAAGAAGCCTCTAGGCCGAATACTGCACTTATTTCCCCAGAGAATTTGCAAAAAGCATCTGGCAGTTCAGACAAAGGGGGCTCCTTTCTAACTGGAAAGCGAGCAGCAGTTCTATTCCAGCAAGTGAAGGAAACTATCAAAGAGAACATAAAGGAGCATCTCCTTGACGAGGAAGACGAGGACGAGGAGATAATGAGGCAGAGGAGGGAGGAGAGTGATCCCGAGTACCGGGCCAGCAAGTCCAAGCCGCTGACCTTGCTAGAATACAATCTAACTATGGACACGGCAAAATTATTCATGTCCTGTCTTCACGCCTGGGGTTTGAATGAAGTGCTGGATGAAGTTTGTCTTGATCGCCTCGGAATGCTCAAACCACACTGCACGGTGTCCTTTGGTCTCTTATCGAGAGGAGGTCATATGTCGTTGATGCTGCCTGGTTATAATCAGGAGGCTGGGAAGCTACCCCATGGGAAAGCAGAGACAGGAAGGAAGCTGCCGGCAACCGAGGGAGTAGGAAAGGGAACCTACACAGTGTCTCGAGCCGTCACCACTCAGCATCTGTTGTCCGTCATCTCTTTGGCAAATACTTTAATGAGTATGACCAATGCAACCTTTATTGGCGATCACATGAAGAAGGGCCCAACCAGGTGTGACTATGCAGTTTAATTTTATTCTTCATTTTCAAAGGGGATAAATGGCCATCTATTGTTTACTGCACTTTTGTGTCTTGGCTCTGCACACATTTCCACGTTAGTGTCACCTCAGTGACTTCCCATTTAAACTGTGAAACAGAGACATTTCTAAAATGCCTAGTTTAAAACACCATAAAATTATACAATATTTTATGTATGTAGTCATATTTAGTAGCTATTTTAAATGGCTTTATAATTTAGGAGTTGGTCATAGATGATAGCTCTTGAATAAATCTTTAAAGGTTTTTATTTAAGGTGGTTTATTTTTTCTGAGATAACCCTGACAAGCCTGGAACTCAGCATAGACATGACCAGCCTTGAACTCACAGAGACTGGCCTAACCTGCCTCCTGATTAAAGGTGTGGCCCACAACAAATGGCATTATTTTTTAAAATTATGTGCTTGTATGTGGTCTGCGCAGGTGTGAATGTAGACACTGTGGCTTATAGAAGAGGATTTGACCTTTGTGGAGCTGGAGTTACAGGTGGTTCTGAGCTACCCAGTGTGGTGCTGGGAATGACTCCAGTCCTCTGCAGGAGCAACGCTCTTAACTGCCTGCTGAACCATCTCTTAGAGCTCCATAAATATAACCCTAAATTTACAGCTCATGAAGTCTGAACTGACATCCAGTTCAAATGTGTATCTGTTCACAGAGCTTTTCGCTGTAGTCTGTCTGCAATATTGGTGGGTCCAGTGACTGACTCTGCCATGGGGTAATGAGTACAGTCCAAATTTTGCAATAGGGAGGAGAAAACACCTTTTAAAACAGACTGCCTTAAAACACAGATGTTATTTTGATGTTTTTACAATACTTAGCCTGAATGCTGTTTCTCAAAATTATGAAGACAACTTGTTACTGCGCTTTATTAAAGTTGACCACATTAGTTCTTTCAAACCTAAGAAATACTTAGATAGCATTTATTTTCTGCCATATTCTGTTGTAATTACCCTACCAATATTCAGTGTCCTTAATCCTATAAATACTTTTATATCGGGTGTATTTGAGCCAAAGTTAAAGAAGAGACAGTATACCTTTAGAATCCATGATTTCTTTATGCCTTAATGCCATATATATTGCTAAATACTTTTCAAATCATTATATTATTCCATGCATTCCGAGATGCTCATGGTAATGGGGTGGGCTGAAATCCCAGGATGGTAAGAGTAAAGAAGAGAAGACGAAGAATAGTCTTTACTTGTCAATTGTAGTTCATTGGAGTGTTCAAAAATATGTGTTAAGACTAACAGAAAGTAAAAATTTTATTACAAAAAACTATATTTTCTACTTCATAATCATGCAGTTTTTTGTCAGAGGTTGAAATGGACAATGTAAGTAGGTGCAAAACTTAGAAAATTACCACCTTTTTGAAATACAAGTTGAAAATGTTCTGAGCCTGTTTCTTTCCAATCTAGAGAGTGATATTTTGAACAGCTCTGGAGATAGGAAAACGTTCAATGTTTTTTTCTTCTTTTAAAGGCCACCTAGACCAGGCACCCCAGACCTTTCTAAGTCAAGGGGCTCCTCTCCAACTTCCAGTAATATTGTGCAAGGACAGATTAAACAAGGTAAAATTAAATCTTACTAAGTAATTGACATGACATTTCAGCTGTAGAAACTGAGAAGGCATTGCTAATGTATAATCATAATATTTTGTTTGTCTCAGATTGTTATAAGAGAGAAAAGTTGTTATATTCCAGATGTAAATACAGATAATTAAGATGTCAGTTAAAAATAAATCAGATTTATTTGGAAATTGATAAATGCGCAAATTTCAGATAATTTTATTATATGGTCTTTGGCCTAATTTGTATGTATTAGGGCCACCTTAACTTGACAACAGTAGTTAACTGTGTGTATCTTAAGTTTAAAAGTTATACCTATTTTTAACTCTGCTTGGGAATGTTTGAAACCACAGATTTATGCTGCAGTTAGTCTTCTCCTGTTTGCTAGTGCTGTCCACACCAGTGGAAATGCCTACTAAACTCTTTATTTTTAAATAATAATATGCCATAACTTTTATTTTAGCTTTGTTTTTCATTAGGATGTGGGAGAGTGAAAAGGCTGACTTTCTCCTCCTCTTGAAATTAATTCTAAACACTTCTGTGAGTTAATATGCTCAGTTGTTCCAGAATGTATCTTTTATAGCTGTTTAAAGACCCAGGTGAAGATTAGGATGTATATAGAATAGATGAATTCTCTGTTTAGACGTGACACTTAGCTGCAAGATAGCTCATCATGATGTGCAAATACTCCAGAGTTGGAGAAAGCAACAATCCTGACAGTAAAGTACTTCTGAAGCTTCAAATTAAAGGGCACCCAGTTAGCACCATCACAACTTCTTTGATGACCTCTCCCTTCTCCTTTTTTATTTATTTTTTTTGCTTTCACACATTTCTATTTAAATTCATAAGCTTTATGATACACTTTGTACTTTTTGAGAGTTACTTGATGATTTAGTTCACTGTACAGTATATATATACTTTTCTGTTTGACCTTTACTGTCAAATTTATTAGTTTTACTGCTTTAGAACTATAGTTTATTTTTTTCCTGTGTTGAATGAATAGACCACAATTTACACATATTTTTACTATTTAGATTTCTTCCAAGATGCCCTATATTGTGTCAAGGAGATACTTTATATTCCTAATTTGTTGAGATTTTAACTTTGCTACTAATAGATGTTAAATTTACTCAGATTTTCTTTCTGCATCTGTTGAAAAAATTATGATTCTCCTTTATTTTATTCCTTAGATAAAGAATATTGGTTTTTTGTTTGAAAAATACTTGGCATAAGGGTCACTCTTCATCCTGATGACTTATCCATCTTATAGATTATTAAATACAACTAGTAAAATTTTGCTTAAGGCATATGGTGTCCATGGGCATTTTGGAGTGTAGTTTCACTTCTGGTAATGACTTTCTGTAGTTGATGATGGGGTGATGGCCTCACAGAATGAGTGAAAGTGATCTTTTCTCTGGACTTTCTAGGATGGTTTGTATAAATGAATATTATTTACTCTTTATTTGGGTTGTGAAAGAGTGAAAGCTTCATTAAGTGAAAGCTTGTAGACCTGAAGTTTTCTTTATAAGGTTTTTAACTATATATTTTAATTTTTTGTGCATATCCCAGGCAATCGGGTTTTGTTTTTGTTTTATAATTTTGTTTAGTGAACTTTCTGTCTGATTTATCAGGCAAAAGGTTCTAGAAATTCTTAAAATTCCCTTTTTCATTTCCATTATTCATCTTATATATGTTTTCAAAATCCAGATTGTTTAGTAGAAAACAATTTTTAGGATCTTCTCTAAGAACCAATGGTGCTCAATTGAATTCTGTAATTTTTCTGCTTTCAATTCTTTGATTTATCATTACCACCATTTCATTATTTCTACTTTAAATTCACTCGTCTGCTTTTAGTTTGAGGGAATCTGAGATTAATAACATATGACTGTGTCCTTGGCACCCTGATCATTAGTGCTGAAATCCCTCTCTGAATATTGCTTGGTGGCAACTCCCACATTTTCTATTGTTGTATTTTTGTTTTTGTTTATCATTTGGTAATTTAGTAATGAAGTTTTTAATTTTTTCAACATTTCCAAGATTTTCCAAAGGGCTGTCTGGGTTCTCATTGATAGTGAAATAATGTTTCTTCCATAATTGGAATCCTTTGGAATTTTTTCATTTTACTGTATTTACTTATTTAAAAATAATATATTTATTAGTGGCATGGATGTTTCAATATATTCATCTATTTTGGAATTACTAGATCAAGCTAATTATTTCTTATATTACATTTCCAGTGTGTACCCATACATATGTGGTGTGTGTGTGTGTGTGTGTGTGTGTGTGTGTGTGTGCATGTGTGCACATGGTCTACCTTGGTGAACATACTGTGTGTAAGAAGTGTTTAGTCTGGTGTTTAGTAGAGTATTTTAAAATGTCAGGTCAAGTTTTTCTGTGATACTCAGGAATAATGTGCAGTTGATCATTTTCTGCCTACTTGTGTCTATTAAGTAGATAAGATTATTGAAACCTGAAACCGTAATTATTCATTTGCCTGTGCTTCCTTACACTTCTGGAAGATTGTTTTCATGTTTTTTAAAACTCCTGTAATAGGCACATAAATTTTTGTAACTTAATAATAACAGTATTCTTATTATTTGGCTTATTTATTATTATAAATGATCAACTTTGTGCTTCCTGATATCTTATTTGTCAAATATATTCTATTCATAATATTTAGCATCTTTAGTTACTATTGTAATCATATAACTTTCCCATCTTTTTGCCTTTTGCCTATTTGGAGCTTTGTATTTAAGGCATGTTTTTTACGTAGTTACATCTTGCTCTTTTATCCAGTGTGACTTAATTTGGTTTGATTGTTTTGTTTTTGAGACAGTGTCTTTAGCTGTTTACATTTAATGTTATTGTTGAATAGTTAGATTTTGAGTCTTTCGTTTGCCCCACTGTCCTTTTTTTCTTCTTCTTTTGCCATCTTTTGGATTACCAAGTATCTTTGAGTCTATTTCTTCATAATTTTTTGTGAATTTTGGAATTATTTTACATTGTGCTTCAAATATTTTTCCTAGTGATCTCATATGTATATTAGGTACTTAAAATTTCTTCATTTGTTAATGATGCCTTAAATTTTAAAATTTAATTTATATAAATACTTATTAGTGTGTGTGTGTGTACGTGTGTGTGTATTTCCATGTCCTCATGTGCAGTGGTGTAGATGTGGATGTCAGAGGATCAACTACTGGAGATCTTTTCTGTACCCATCTCTACCCACTGAACCCTTTCACCAGACTTCTTTTGTGCCCCCTCTAAGATTTTCATTTAGTTTCTTTTGTAGTAGTTTCAGTATAATTTGTCATTTTACATCAGAGTCTGAACTTTAATCCCATGTTAATGTATCTTTTTTCCTGGGTAATTTTATATCTTTCCTAACTCACTTTGAGTGTGTGGAGTTATCTAATTATTGTCATATCATTGCTTGTTCTGAGTTTGTTTTTAATTATTCTTCTTATTGATTATACTTTCCTCCCTCTGTAAATTTTCATGTTTGAGTAACATGGCAGATGCTTGCCATTTTGTCAGAGGGGTAACGGGTATTTTGTGTTCTTACAAACCTTGAGCTTCCTTTTAAGATGGAATTCTGTGAAAGCAGTTTGAACAGGTAGATTTTTGAGCAATGCTCTAAATAAGGTAAATGACTCCCTATTATTGAGGCAAGGTTTTCCTTAGGACTCCATCAAATGCTCCCTGAATCTGAGGAGTCCCCACAGGCTGGTGGAAGAAGGCACTCTTTCTGGACTTTCTGATGGCTCATTCTTCTTTCCTCGCTAGTTTCCTGAAGTGTTCTGATTGGTACTCTGCTGGAACCCTAGGCCAACCTTCTGCACAATTCAGCCTGCTAGCTCTTTTCTCTCTTCTATAGCCTTAAATTCTGTCCTCTTCTCCCAAGACCCTCAGCTTTGTGTCCCCTACTCATTTGTAACATGAGGGGCCTGCTTGTTGGGGTTTCTGTCCCGCCCAGTACCCCACAACCGGCAAGTCCCAGAGATAATCACACACAGGTCTACATAAGTTATAAACTGATTGGTCCATTAGCTCAGTCTTCTTATTAGCTCTTGTAGCTTATATTAACC
>LOJH01046583.1:3219-13372 GCA_001685095.1 Ellobius talpinus
GATGGTTGTGAGCCACCATGTGGTTGCTGGGAATTGAACTCAGGACCTCCCGAACAGCAGTCAGTGCTCTTAAGCTCTGAGCCATCTCTCCAGCCCCCCTATAGACAAACTTTTAAAAACAAATTAGGGCCAGGAGTACCAGTATAAACTTGGGATCCCAGCATTTAGATATTTAGGTAGTGAAGGCAAGTGGGTCTGAGCTTGAGACTAGTTGTTGTTTGTTTGTTTGGTTTTGTTTTTCAAGACAAAATTTCTCTGTGTAGCCCTGACCATCCTGGAACTCACACTGTAGACCAGGCTGGCCTTGAACTCACAAATATCCACCTGCCTCTGTCTCTGCCTCCCAAGTGCTGGGATTAAAGGCATGTACCTCCACTACCACTGCCCATCTAAATTGTAATAATAATAATAATAATAATAATAATAATAATAATAATAGCCAGACAGTGGTGGCACATGCCTTTAATCCCAGCCCTCGGGAGGCAGAGGCAGGCAGATCACTGTGAGTTCGAGGCCAGCATGGTCTACAAGAGCTAGTTTGAGGACAAGCTCCAAAGCTACAGAGAAACCCCATCTCAAAACAATAACAACAAAAAAACCAATAACAATAATAATAATATAAAATCAAAGTTCAGCCAAGGTCTCCTTATTTGGAGATGACCACCATTTTAGACAAGTCCCCCTCACAGGTTTTCTCTACACATAGCTACATGCTTACCATCAAATCAGGATTTCCAAAGATAACATTCCGTTGTCCCAGTAACTCCAGAAAAAGTCAGGGGTTAGGAGAGCTATGGAGAGGCAAGGCTTGGAGAAAGGGAACTGGAAAGAACCTGAATCAAGGCTGTCTAGAGCAGTGGTCCTCAGCCTTCCTAATGCTGTGACCTCTTAATACAGCTCCTCCTGTTGTGCTGACCCCCAACCATAAAATTACTTTTTGCTGCTTCATAACTGTAATTTTGCTACTGCTATGAATTGTAATGTAAATGTTTTTGGAGATAGAGGTTTGACAAAAGGGTTATGACCCACACATTGAGAACTGCTGGTCTAGAACATTGATCACCCAGGACAAAGGACAGACCGAGTCTCCTTTCCTACCCCATTCCCCTCAGGGAGTCTGGTTAGGGATATGACCATGAGAAAGCTTTAGCTGTACCTGTCCTCAGCTGAGAGCTGGACAGGAAGCATTTCTGTTCTCCCCAGCCCTGGACAGGCTTCCTCTAGAAGGAAAATGGTAGAAGCCAGATGGGACCAGAACCCACTGGGCAGAACCGGGAAAACAAGCCTGCCACGTCCCACAGCCCGCCTCCCTCCGCCTTGCATCTGGACCAGTTCCCATTCTCAGATGTTGTCTGAACCTTCAACACCTCCACCCAAGTTGAGCTAGAAGGGCATCCTGGCCAAATGGATCAGGAAGGATCTCTGGGGTTAGCTGGGGACATTTCAGTGACATCATTTTCACTATAACAAACAGTGCAATTCCAAGGTCTCTAAAAATATTAAGCTTGTTACAGAATATTCAAAGACTGTACATGTTTATGTCACCTTCAACCTGAAGGTCAGAAGGTCCCCACAGAAGTGGTCACTGAAAATTAGTTGCCATCTTCGAGTTGTTCTTACACATAAATAGAATTTAATGAATGTGAAATTTGTATTTCACTTCCACAGAAACTCCCTTCCACACCCAAGCCTTTCTCCCACCAACCCTACAAAGACTTGCAGCGTGAGGACTAGGCGGCAATGAGGAGACACCACATCAGTGCGGAAAGCCTGGCGGCTGAACAGTCTGCTCAGCCCTTCCCACCAGCAGTCCTCAGGGTCCTGCAGACAGAGCCCATCCACCTTCTTCCCCTGTGTGACCTTGGCAGAGTCACCAGCACCCCTGAGTACCAACCTCATGCTAGGAGGATTAAGTGAGAATCTGTATGGAAGGCTTAATAGAGCTCCCTGATACACAGAAGACCCAGAGTAATTAAAGTCATAATTATTATCTCAAAAGGTGGATGAACTGGGCTAGAGTTTAGTTAACTGGTGGAGCCCTGGTCTAGCATGTCTAATAACCTTAGAGGTAGAGCACTGACCCTAGGTTTAATAACCAGGCCACATACACCCTATATAGTCTTGGGGTCACATCTTGTTCCACTGAGGGACACGGGGCTGGATCCTGGTTTCCCAGTTCATTCATTCAATAAACAAGGCTACTTTGTTTGGAAAAAGGCAGTGTTGGCCCCTCACTATTAAGTCACTGCAGCAGCCTCAGCACCAGAGAGACTCTTGCTTCCTATCGCTAAAGTTAATACAGAGATATATAACCTTATTTCAGCCAATTTAGAAAATTAGAGGTCAAATTAAGAAACTGCCACTAAATATGCTTTGTAACTCTGACGCCATGCCAAGCAAATAAGACAGTGGCCGTGCTGGAATAATCTCTCCTAGGACACCAGAAACTGAGATCCACAAATGTTTATTGAATTAGAGATGATCACCTCATCCAAAGAAGATGATGATGATGATGATGATGATGATGATAATAACAAAGCCCAGGTTTTCTAGAATGTTTAACACAAATAAGGGGGATGTTAAATCCTCCCGGAGAGCGCTCCTGTTCTCCCTGCTCCCCCTTTCAGCTGTCTTCCCACTCTTTGACTGAAACCCTAATTTATTTTTATTTGTTCATTTTATGTATACGGGTGCTTTGTCTGCGTGCATGCCTGCACACCAGAAGAAGGCATCAGATCCCATTACAGACAGTTGTGAGTTGCCGTGCTGTGGCTGAGAACTGAACTCAGGACCCCTGGAAGAGCAGTCAGTGCTCTAAACCTCTGAGTCATCTCTCCAGCCCCTGAACCCCTAATTTTTTAAGAGCAGAGAGTGCCAGTCATGCTGATTACAGCCCCTCGCTGACAGAGCCTTCGTCATAGGCACATGTTTTCCAGCGTGATCACTGAAGCGGATGAGGTGAACTTCTGCTTCCCAGATGTGAACGTGGAGGCTCAAGCAAGGTCATACAGTACAACTGGAAACCCATGGTGCCATTCCTCCATCACCTTTGCCACCCCGCTCTCTTCCAGTCTCCCACGACTCTGCCCCTCTGACATCTTCCCTTTACAGCTAGAAATCAGTACCCCAAACACCTGGGAGGAAATGCCTCTGGGAGTTCCCTTCCTAGAACAAGGACTTTCTTTTCAGACACCTTTGCCTCTGGGAGTTCCCTTCCTAGAACATGGACTTTCTTTTCAGACACCTTTGGGAACTGACCCAGCCGTCTCTTCCCTCTCCTTTCTCCATGCCCTCCACGCAGGGGGCTTAGCGGTAAATACTGGGGAAACACCTCTGGCCCCCAAAGGCACGATGTTTTGTGACCATTCATCCAGGGGTTTTCCTGTCTTGGTTCTTATGGACCATCTCTAGAGGGAAGTGGTGGGGGTGGGGATCATTTCACAAGCCAGCCTGCCCTCTGCTGACCAGAGCTGGAAACTGTTCATCGGGGAAACCCTTCACCTGAAACTGCTCCTCCACCTCCAGTGACACAGCCCACCTGAGTCTTTTCTGACAGCATCTTTCTGCCCTTGCTCGTCTTAGCCACAGGAGCACCCCAGAAGATCCCCTCCAAAGCCTCTGCTTCCTGAAACCTTCCTCCAGCTTCCATCAGTCAGAGTTGTTGGCAGCACACAGCATCTCTTCATTGCAGCAGTCTTACTGTGGGGTGTGCTCCTGTCTGACCAGGAGGTAAGTGCTTCTAGGGTTCAAGCCCCTTGGGAAGAAGGTTCAGATGGTTTTCAGAGAAGCTGTATGGTGGATGAGAGCTAACGCACCCCCAACCCACACATGGACTCAGCATACATCTCTTAAATGATTTTAGGGTCTCGGCACTGGATGGGAATGTTCGGCAGCTATACCAATACTGGCTGGCAGGGAGAACACTGAGGAAGGACCCCTCCCTCACGGCATCCTCCTTGAACATTTATCAGAGAGCCTAAAATGTGTCCCCTGATCAGCACTAGCAGTCCAAGTCCAGGTCAGTTCCCTAGCCGCTGCTGCCCTGCAGGACTGCTGGGATCCCCATCCCCTGGCAGCAACCCATGAGCAATCTGGGCACTTCTGGATGAACAGTGATGCATCTTTACCAAGAAGTCAGCTCTGGGAAGAGAAGAGACACAAAGATGAAAAGATAGAGCCGTTGCCCTCAGCAGGTCCCCAATTCATGGCCAGCCCTCCAGCCTCCCATCCCTGCCGTACCCACAGCCGGCCTTCCAGCCTCCCATCCCTGCCAGGCTGGCCCTCCAGCCTCCCATCCCTGCCGAGCCGGCCCTGCAGCCTCCCATCTCTGTTATATGGGGGCTCCTCTTTCTCCCTTAAAAGTCTTTTGTAGACTTACCTTTTTGTGTGTGTGTATATATATATATAAGTGTTTTGCTGCCATGTCTGCTTGTGCACCATGTGTGTGCGTGGTATCCACAGAGGTCAGAAGAGGGCACTGGATCCTCTAGAACTGGAATAAGGTGAGCCACCATGTGGATGCTGGGAATCAAGCCCCTGTCTTCTACAAAAGAAACAGATTGTTCTTAACTGCTGACCCCTCCCTGTGGCCCCTCCTTTCCTCTCTTATTTAACCTCTTCCAGAAATTTCCTGAGTGACCTCCATGAATGCATCAGAGCCATCTTCCTTCTTCAGGCTCCTCATCCCCAAAGCCAAAGTGATATAATAGACAGTATTGCCCCTAACTATAGAAGGAACAAGGGCACCACACAGAAGCAGCCCCTACTCCAGCCTGATAGCTACGCCTCCTTCCTGTGACTGTTTCGCACCTCCCACTCTTGCCATGTGACAACATTCCAGCTGGGATGGCATCCCCTGACCTGTGACTGCCACTCAGTTTTACAGAGTCTGTTTCCTGTTGCCATTCCTGCTGCTGGTCCTAACTTAACCATTCACGCTTGCAGTGAACCAGACCTTTGTCCCCTCAACCATTCTCCTCCCCAACCCTGAATAAAAACCCCAGCCTGTAACAGAAGTTTGTGCTTCTGCCTACTCTCGCGAGTGTACTTCTCAGGTTTACTCAGAAATAAAACTGTCCCAACTGGTAAGCCATCTTACAGTGACATACCCCTAAAATGCCAGTGCTCAGAAGTCTGAGGCAAGAGGATGGCAAATTCAAAAGTAACCTGGCTACATAGCAATATTTGTCTCATTAATTAATTAAATGGATTGGGTATATACCACAATGCCAGAGCCCTGGATTCAATCCCAGCATGACAAGAGGAGAGAGAGAGAGAGAGAGAGAGAGAGAGAGAGCTCACCCTAAAGGAGCATGCCTGTGTATTTTCAAGTGCTGTAAGCCAGTTCTGCAACCTCCCCTATTCCAGTCTCTGCCTTGGCAGCATGGGAATAATGAAGCCTACCTCATGAGGGACCCTAGTTGCAAAGCACCTAGTTTGATTTTAGCTGAAGAGGGAGCACCCACTGATGCTAGCAGCCCTTACATTTCTTATTATTTACACATGGCTTCCTGGTCTTTCTCCTAGGGCAGCGCTGCATTCTGCCCCTCATGTTTGGTTTGTTTTCTTTGGTTTTGTGTTGAAGATAGAACTAGGGGCAAGTGTTCTTCCATTAAGCCACACTCACAAGACAGAAAAGAGATTGCCTTCTGTCTGAGCCAAAGGCGAGACAATATGCCTTCCCTGGCTGCCATGATCTCTTGACACCGTTTCCTGTGACTGGGTCCCATTCATTCTGATTATGGCGACCGTGCTGAGCAGGGCTTTGATGGCCATCATTTAGCTGAAAAGCATGTGAAACATGGAGCTGTGTGAGACAATCAGTGCCATCACTGTTCTGAAATATGCTTACATTTGGAAGCAGTTTGGGCTGTCATTTTTGATCACACAGCTTATCCATCTCGGAATTCAGGACCTTGAGATCTGTGTTCTCCTGCTCAAGCATCCAGGGATGAGCAGTGACTCCACACCTGCGCTGGAATAGGAATCAGCCCCACGAATCAAATTCACAGTGGCTGCCCATCACCCTTGGCCTTTTCACAGGATGGGGTCACACATGGACATGTCACTTGAAAGTTTGGCTTCAGTGTCCCTCTTCTCCTAGGGCTGAAGGGAACAGGACAACTGGGGCTGTCATCTGGCCACTACTATATATTTGCTGCTTTAGCTGGTATTTGTGCCATATCTAATGCTTAATATCAAATTATCATTCGTGACAAAAAAACTTGAAAGTGGCTGGTGTGGCACATCCTTTACACCCAGCAACTCAGGAGGGAGGCAGAGGTAGGCAGAACTCTGTGAGTTCAAGGCCAGCCTGGTATATATAGTGAGTTCCAAGCTAACCAAGCTACCCAGTGAGACCCTGACTCAAAAAAGGCCATGAGATTATAATAATTTTAAAATAATAAAAGTAATCTCTTTAGCTGGTGAGATGGCTCAGTGGGTAAAGGCCCTTATTGCATGTAAGAAATATTAGGCATGAGTCTTTTCCATCAAATACTATAAATTGATGTCTAGGACAGGAATTCAAATCTTTTTATCTCTACCACCTTATAAGTCTTTTCTGAAGATGGACCAATCAGATAAGACTGTGAGATCTGACCCAGCCAATGAGAAAAAGGTGTAGCCATCACCTGAGTTAGAATAAACTCATGAACAGGTAGAAGGAAGGAACCAATGTGCCCCAGGATCATACATAGACACATAAACAAATAATGAAATGATGATGATGATAAATATTTTCAAAGAATCTCTGAAATTGTGCCTTTGCTTTACTAGGTAAAAAGAAAATAATTGACAGGCCAGATGTTTAGGTTTCCAAAATAACAAATGCAACATATTCTTCCACTTCTCATGTAGCTGTCCCAGAATACCATATGCATAGGCTCTGGCTCCAGCTTGGGTTGAGCCTCAAAGCATGTGAGGTAGCTTCATGTGGGTACATTCTTTATAAGCTCCAAGAAGCAGAAAGAGGCAGGCATGGCAGAACATACCTGTAATCTTAGCACTTGAGAGGTAGAGGCAGGATAATCAGAAGTTCAAAGGTATTTTAAACTAAAAACAAGTTCAAGGCTATATGTAACCCTGTCTCAAAGAAGAGAGTGAGGGGAAGGAAGGAAGAAAAGAAGGAAGGGAGGCAGAAAGGGAGGGAGGAAGGAAGAGAGGAAATTGATTCTGCCCAGGAAGCCCTAAAGAAAGGCTGTGACTACACATGGCTAACCAAGGACCCAAGGTTGGCCCAGTCACTCTGTAGTGGGCTCATGGTCTCTCCATGGTCTCCAAGGCCCCCTAGGGAGATTTTTGTCTCTAAAATCAAGGTGTCATCTGATTCTCTTGACCTTCATTTTAATGTATCAAGAAAAATAGGGAGGTAATTAGTGGGTTAAATAAAGAAACAAGGGCTGCTTGGGCCTGGCAAGTCAAATTCATTTATCCTTTTCCTGGAAAATTCAGGTTGACTTTAATGATGAAAAATTCAGTGGCTTTCAAACATATCTTGCAATGTTAATAGAACCAGACACCCCTTTTTAAGATGAAAAATTCAGTGGCTTTCAAACATATCTTGCAATGTTAATAGAACCAGACACCCCTTTTTAAGTGGACATTGATATATGTGGGAATACACATATCATCTGCTCACTATGCCCGGCTATTTTTCTTGCCCCTGGTAATTTGAAACCCCCAGCACATTCACTGTCTTCATAGGAGAACCATTGTTTTTATATCCAAGTAAAACAGGGTCCTTATTTGCATTGAGAAAACTCATGAACTAGGAACCGGAGATAAGAACTGAAAATCTAGGCCACCCTATACCCGGCCTGGCAAGGATGGAGATGTGGGAGACTCTCCTTTGGCCACTGGACTGTGAAATGAGGCACCCCACGGAGTAAGACCTTCCTTCATGCTTGGAAAGGGAAAAGAGGAAACCTGGTGCCAGCCAGAGAAGAGCTTGTCTCCTGGAAACAGTTCACATAGTACCAATGCCTTGTCAGACCACCTTGCTGGAGACAATGATGGGGGGGCCACACCTTGACTACAGTGCTTAGCGATGCATAACTCTGAGATTCTACATAAACTTAAACTTTGTGTCAGAACCCCAAAGATGGACTGGGGGGGTCATGGATCTCTTTGACCCTCTTCCTAATGTGGCTACATTGAATAAATCTTTTTTGCTTTTCATTCTTCATTTGGCTCTTTGATTGGCTTATCCAGGATGTGTGGTAGGCCTTTCTTGTTGGGCACAAGCTTTAATCCGGAGTCTGGCCACACTTCCATTCTGGCCCCGTGTGGACTGAGATGACAGAGGAGCCAGAAGCTGTGTTACCATTCCCCCTTCAACTGCGCTGTCAGTGGCACAAGACCTTCAGTCTGTCTCCCCAAAACAGACACTCCAGACCCCCATCTCATGCTGCAGTCCCACCAACAACACAGAAACCTGCTCTTAGATTTTCTCTTATTTGCCTGCATGGCATGGGACATATGACCCATCCATCCACATGAGTGAGATCTGAGATGATCCCCTTGCCATGCTTCTACCAATCAACACGGCCCTGCCTAAAGGTCTGCTCATAATGACCTAACATAATGGTACTGGAATCCCAGAATGGGACACCTGATCCCATTAGTGGCTCAAGACCACCCCCAGGTATCCCTGGCTCTCATACACTCCCCAGGTCCAGGCCGAGAGGGCCAGGAAGGCCCGCCCTCAGACAGCCTTTTCCTTTTGCTCCCTGTCTCTGCCCTTTCTCACTTCTCTGTCTTGCTCTGACATAGTCTAACCTCTAAGGAGGAAGCCACACTACAGTCGGCCAGAACACTCATGCGAAGCATAGCAAAACACGGGGACAAGGCAATTGGACGGACATAGCTCATAGGTGCCATAGTTAGGTCCAGGAACTCAGTGGAGCCTTCTTCTGTCCTAGGACCCACTTGGTCGAAGGCACCGAGCCCTTCCACCAACTGTGAGAAAGTCTGGCTGAGCATTCTAATTCCCCACTGGTCTAGCAGTTGATCTGCCAAAGGGCTCCAAGAACCTTCCACTGGCTCTGTGGTTTCCTGACCCTGGAACTGTAGAGGTTGGAGACATCCCCTTACTTTCCAGGCGCATTGGTCAAGTCAAGACCTAGAGGGTGCTCTGAGCAGTCAGGTATGGACCTCTGTTTTCACCTGGATACTGGGCACTCTCTCCAAGTACACACCCGCAGCCCGGGTGCAGGCTAGTCTGAAAACTTCTGTGGTAGTTTGAATATGATTGACCTCCATAATCTCATAGGGAGGGGCACTATTAGGAGATGCGGCTTTGTTGGAGTGGATATGGCCTTGTTGGAGGAAGTGTGTTACTGTGGGGGTGGGCTTTGTGGTTTCCTATGCTCAGGACACCCCACTAAGTCAGTTGACTTCCTGTTGTTTGCTAGATGTAGGACACTCGGCTATGTTTCCTGCACCACTTCTGCCTGCATGCCACCATGATGTACTGAACCCCTGAGCTGTAATGGAGCCAGTACAATTAAACGTTTCCTTTATAAGAGTTGCCATGGTCATGGTGTCTCTTCACAACAAAAGTAAACCCTAACTATGACAACTCCTTTGGGAGACCTCATACCCAGTTTACTTATTCAGCTCTAGGTCCAAATCTGACCTCAATATACATTGGACAGATGGCCACTACTGGCCCAAATTGGAAACTTTTGATTTCTAATATCTAAACTGACTTAGAAATCTCCATAAAATGGAATGTCAGTGTGGTCTGAGGCCCAGATCCCCATAAAACCCACAGTTCACTAGGTGAGATAACACAGGACTCTTTGCCTGATGCTTATGGCCTACTTGTGTTTCTGCCTCTCCAAGCCCCGAAAGTCCTGCCTGTATCTTTAACAGCTAGGAGATAAAAGCATTCCAGATTGACTGTTCCCATTGGCAGACACACATCAACTGGCTCTCCATAGTGTAATTTTATAAAATATAAGTTTTTTTATTTGACTCAGTTTCACCAAATAGCTAAAGCTTAACAAAGATAACAAAAATATAGTTTTTATATGACCTGGTTTTAAAACAAATCGTTTTAAGCCTGCTATTACCATCTTAGTCTATAAAAAGGGATACAATTTCTTTATCCATTCTTCTATTGAGGGGCATCTGGGTTGTTTCCAGGTTC
>LOJH01046584.1:0-13372 GCA_001685095.1 Ellobius talpinus
GGAATTGAACTCAGGACCTCTGGAAGAGCAGCCAGTGCTCTTATCCTCTGAGCCCTCTCACCAGTGCCCAGATGTCACTTTTTAAAGCCATTAATTTTGTATAATTTTAAGAGATGTAGGCTACTTGAAACAGTAAGTAATAATATCAGGGCTTGACCCATTTGGAAGTGGAGGTGTGAATAAGCTATTTTTCTTCTTATGACTGTCTGGCGTTTGAGGAATTTCAGCCTTTTGGGTAGTGGAGCTATCCTGCACAGTCGGTCTTCACTGCTGGGTGGGATTGTACTGACTGTTTCTCTGGAATTCCTTCTCCCAAGAGGCCAGTCCCCCTGGAAGACAGGTGCCATCCTGGGCTGGCAGGGTGATGCTGGGTTGCTATGCTTCCTATTCATTTGTGCACATTGGTCTGCATGTTTGCCTGTGTGTATCTGTGAATCACACCCACTCAAGTAACGGCTGACAGTTCTGGGTATTTACACGTCTCACCTTATTTGAGACGTGTGACAATGTGTGGCAGCTATTGTTTTTGTTTCACATACGAGAGCGCTCAGGGAGTGTATGTAGTAACTGTGAGAGACTATAATTGTGTTCTTTTGTAATTCAGAACCTTTTTTTATAGATTTATTTATTTATATATACAACATTCTGCTTACATGTATGCCTGCAGGCCAGAAGATCTCATTACAGATGGTTGTGGGTCACTATGTGGTTGCTGGGAATTGAACTCAGGACCTCTGGAAGAGCAGCCAGTGCTCTTAACCTCAACCTGGAGCCATCTCTCCAACCCCTAATTCAGTACCTTAACTGTACATTGTGTATGATCATTTGATATGCATAGACAATGCTTTACTCTGCAAATCAGTAAATGCTTTACTCTGCTGGGGTGTGTCTCTCTTCATATGTATCCTACCTGGGGCTTATTCATTTCTGAGAGTGCCTGGTGCCTACAGAGGAGCTGGATGGAGTCACAGGCTGTCATGAGCTGCTAAGAATTAAACCTAAGTCCTGCGAGAGCAGCACATACTCTGAACTACTCTAGCCCCAAATTAAAAGCTTTTTTGTTTTTTTAAGAGTAGGTATTTTTCATCAAATATGGGAAGTCTTGCTGTTTTATTTCTTTGTGTGTCTGTGTGTGTCTGTGTGTGTGTATGTGCGCGCATGTGCACGCGCACGAATATGGAGACCAGAGAATAGTCTTGGGTGTCATTCCCCAGGTTCCATCCCATTGCTTTTTGAGATGGGGATCTGTCACTCACCTGCCACTCACCAATTTACCCAGGCTAGCTGGCCGGCAACCCCGGCACCACCCATCTCTGGCTCCATAGTGCTAGGTTATAAACACAAACTCCTATGTGCAGCATTCTTAGAAACAGGGGTCGGACTGAGAGCCTCGTGCTGGCGCAGCAAGTCCTGCCAACTAAGCCAAGTCCCCAGCCCCTAGTTTTGTTTTTGAGAGACAGGGTTTTCTCTGTGCAGCCCTGGCTGTCCTGGAGCTTGCTTTGTAGACCAGGCTGACCTTGTACTCACAAAGATCCGCCTGCCTCTGCCTCCCGAGTGCTGGGATTACAGGTGTGCGCCACCGCCCGGCTGGCCCCATCCCACTTTTTAAAAAGATTTATTTAATTATTTATTATTTTCTTATTTTATGTGTGTGAGTGTTTGCCTGGTACCTCAGAGGCCAGAAGAGAGTGTTGGATCTCCTTGAGCTGGCGTTGCAGGCAGTTGTGAGCTGCCATGTGGGTGCTAGGAACTGAACCCGGGTCCTCTCCAGAGCTTTTAGCTGCTAAGTCATCTCTCCAGTGCCCGAATAAGATTTTTTTTTTGTTCAAGACAGGATTTTTCTGTAGCTTTGGAGGCTGTCCTGGAACTTGCTCTTGCAGACCAGGCTGGCCTTGAACTCACAGAGATCCGACTGCCCTGCCTCCTGAGTGTTGGATTAAAGGTGTGCGCCACTACCACCCAGCTAAATAAGATATTTTTTCAAGACATATTTTCCCTTAATTCTTTAAGTGTATTTTTCTTTATTTCCTTCCAGTCCTTCTTATAGCTTGCTGTTCTGAAGTCTGTCGAATCCAGTATTTGAACCAGCGTGGGCTTAGTTACCAATGACTGCTTTTGGCTGACAATGGGTCACCTTTTCTAGTCCCTTTGTATGGTAGTGATGTTTTGATCGGGTACCACATCTCTGGAGAGTACGTTGTAGAGACCCCGCAGATTCCTCTGTCTTTTCCGGAAGAATGTTGCTTCTTGCTGCAGCAAGCAGATTGCAATGAATTTGCATTTTTGTTTTAATGTCAGAGTTCTGAAGGAAGCCCTAAGTGTTTCCTAAACTTAATTTGGCGGGTTTCAACTTCCAAATTCTGCCTCTAGCCAGTCATGTTGGTCTTGGCTTTGGTATAATTAGGATGGGTGAGGTTCCTGAGGTGCATACAACCTTTCTGTGTGTCCCAGGGGGATTTCAGGAGTATCTAGTAGGTGTTCTGGGAAGGCCAAGCTCAGGTAGGTATCTTGGAAAGTATGGATTATATTCTTGGCTCCTGTCTGACAAGCCTGAGGTGGCCTCCATCTCCGTATGAGTAACCTAGTTCTCCGTTACAAACCCACAAGGAAGCCCAGCCTAGAGTGGGCCCAGCTCTGCCCAGCTCCCTTCTGCCCAGTACCTTGCTCTGCTGATTCTTGCCACTGCTGTAGCCTCAGACTCTGGTCTCTGTCTCCTTCTCTCAGTGGGACTTTGTGTCTGTAAGATCCAGATATAGCCGCTAGGAAGAGAGTTGGTAGCTCACCTCCCTGTAGTTTTTCTGTTGTCCACTCCTGAAAGTGGCTGCTTATGCTTTTGTTCTGTTGAACGGCTGACAGGAGGTCTGGTCTAGCTTTCTACACCAGATGGAGCTAAGCTGAGGTTACCGCTTTGCCCACACTCCTGTGGAGACTGTGACTGGGCGTCAGCGCCATGTGTTCTCACAGCTGCCTGTGCTCGTAGAATCTGTTTCTAGTTCAAGTTAGTCCAGGCTACAGAAGATGTCAACCCTAACTCTAGCAACGCTTGTTAACTGTGAGCCCATCCTGGTCTTTTATCCTTCAGTCTGGTTCTTAGTAGACAGGCCAGTAAAGGAGTCTTTGTCCTTGACAGGCTCACAAGAGCACAGCAGCCACGCTGCTCTGTGGGGATCCTGGAGCTGCGCTTTCCTAGTGACTCAGTCTGATAAACATTCTCTTGATTTCCTACCTGTGCAATAGAGACTTTGTGCCAGGAGGAAGGTGGTTCTGCCTGTTCTGACATTGCTAGCAAAGGGTAATGCTAAGGCCACCACACGGGAACCAGCACCCTTTGGTCCTGGCCTGGTGGCTTTCCCCATGGTACTCTCTTTCCAGATGTCAAGACTTCTTATTAGGTTCCCAGTTGGTTTGCAGTTACTGGAAATGAGAAAGAGAAGCTTAAGGGAAAGATACATTTTAAAAAGACTTATTTTATTTTTAATTATGTATTTGTATTTTTGCATGTGATATGAGGAGGCCAGAGGCATCAGCTGAAGGCAGTTGTGAGCCATCTAGCATGGGTGCTGGGATCCAAATTCCACTCCTAGAAGAGCAGTGCACACTCTTAACTACTGAGCCAGTTCTCTAGCCCCAAAGATACCTTTACAAAAGGAGATAAAAGGTGCTGTTGAAAAATCTGAAAGAGAGGAAAATATTTTAAGAGAAACTAAGGGATGAGGAGATACACCAATTAAAAGTAGTTATAGGCACTGGGAGTGCACAGTACTTGCCTAGCAAGAAGGGCAGGAAGAAAGGAGAGGAGAAAGAAGGGGAGGAGAGGAGACGGAGGGAGAGGAGAGATGGGAGAGAGAGGAGACTTACTGTCCTTATAATTACAGAAATGTGGGCTGGAGAGATGGCTCAGAGGTTAAGAGGTCTTGTTATTGCAGAACACTCAGGTTCCGTTCACCAGGAATACATACTGCAGAGCTGCCTGTGGTAATGGCATGCCTATCATCCTAGCACTGAGAGTTCAGGATCACCCTCTAATATGTAGCTAGTTCAGGGCCTGCCTTGGCTATGTGAGACTCTGTCTCAGAAACAAAAAGCAAAATAATTCAATATTGTCTGCAGTGACCAAAAGACTTAACTGGCTAGTCCAGGAATAGAAACTTGAATAAACTGTGACATAGCCGCAATAGGAAACTGAGGTTACCATAAAACAAAGGTCGATTCCCAGGCAGATCTAGGGGTTGAACCCAGGTCCTTGCTCATGCTAAGCCATCACTCTACTGCTGAGCTGATCCCCAGTCTCCTTATTTTTACTTTTTGTTTTGAGGCTGGGTCTCATTAAGTTACTGAGGCTGGTCTTGAACTCACTCTGTAGGTTGGGCAGACCTTGAACTCCTGCCAGGTGGCGTGGATGGCAGGCATGCATCACCAGGCCTGCACAAGATGTATTATTGGGAAACTGCTAAGCATTGTGTTGTTCCTGAGATCTTGCGTGTAAATGTTTGTATATGACATGTGCTGGTAGCAGATGTTTCTGTAGGGACACCAAAGTATGCTAATGACGGCTGTATCAGGGGAAAGGAAGACTCAGGGTAAAGAATTCTTAGATTTTACTGTTGGGATTTTTCTAACAGTGTTCATCTATTACCAGCCTAAAATGTGCTTCTCTGAGAGTAGGATTATGAGTCATTTTCATTTTTAAAATTAAACTAATAAATTTTAAGTTAGCTGATACTTTTCTGCTTTAAAAATATGTAGTTAGGGGGTCGGGTAGAGTCCTAAGGCCCTGGGCTCTGTCCTCAGTGCCAAGGGAATGGATATAAATACAGTTCGATCACGAGGAAAGTCTTCCAAGTGAGGGGATGACTCATGACTTTGGAGAGTCACTGAAGTGTGTGAAAGAAGCTCTTATTTCACACACTCACTTCTCTGGGTGTGTTCTCTTTGCAGACCTTTTATGTGTCCATAGTTGACTTGTGTGAAAATGGCGGGAAACGTCCTACTGCAAATAACAGTGTTAGTTTCACCAAAGAACAAGCCGACACCATTCGCAGGATTCGAAATAGTAAGGACAGTTGGGACATGCTGGGAGTCAGACCTGGGGCCTCGAGGTAAGCAGCTTTAGGGTGCTTAGTGCGGTGTTCTGGAAGAGTCCCAAGGCTCTGTTGCCAAAAGTACTACCCAATCTTTCTTATTCTAATTGGCTGGACACTTAAGGATGTGTGGAAATAAGTTTCAGAAGGACTCTGCCCCACTAACTCAGCATAGAGCAGCGAAATAGAAGGCGCATTTCCTACTGAGCGAGCTGTGCTGTGTTTCTGCCAGACACTTGGTGAAGTGCTTTGCTCCACCTTTGACGGTGTTGAGCAAGAATCTGACACAACCTAAGAAAGCTTTTCAAAAAAGTCATTCTTAAATCATAGAATTTTAGAAGAAGAAAGATGTCTCAACTTGCTCTCATTTTTCTGAGGAAACTGGTGTTCTGTGAAATAAGTGATCATTGAGGCCCCAGGAGACAGTGGTGTCTCTCGACCCAGGAACAGTCTGCCCAGCTGCCTTTCTCATGAACCCTGCTTGTTCTCGTCTGTGATTGGTTTATGTGTAGTTACCTGTTTTATTCAAAAGATTTATTTAGGAAGAGCTGGGCATGGCAGTTGAAGAAGAAAAGTTTGGCTCTTTATTGACTTTGGTTAATTAGAATCTACCAGAGCTCTGGTAAATTCCAGGGCCTCTGTGATTTCTGTTCCCTTAACCTTTATAAACACAAATTTATCTGTACAAACTGTCTATCAAATGACATTGGCACATTTGAGACAAATCCTTGAACATTTAGAGTGTTAAGTTCTAGAGAATTCTGTTTGTACTTGTTTGAGGTCAAATGTTCTTACAGTTCTTGGACTGTAGGTAGAACATTTGACCCCAAACAAGTAGGTGAGGCATTATTGACACACACACCTGCACCAGTCTTGTTTCTCTACAACTTTCCCTTGAGAGTCTTCCTGTGCCTAGAAATCTCAAAAGGCACTCCGTGCAGGGGCCACGAATGGCACTGAGCCCATCTAGACGTATGTGGCTCAGAGCAGTGGCTCCCCTGGTCCTGCCTTAGACTCCATCTTGGAGAAGGAGGGTATCCTGTACTCACCTCAAAGACACAGGGTCTTTGGATAAATACAAACTCTGGCCATTCAAATTTCTCCCAAGAAGGAAAATGCTTTTTGATAATACCAAGACTGTGTATGTACCACTGGGAAAGATGGCTCAGGGGATGGAGTGCTTGTTCTACATGTATGAAGACCTGCGTTTGGACTCCCAGTACCCAGACAAAAGCCAGGCATGGCAGCATATATGTATCCTAGTTTTGGGAGGGCAGAAACAGGTGAATCCCTGGAGTGTAGCATGATTTCTAATTTGTCTTAATAATAAAAACCTCAAGTCAGATATAGGGGTAAATGCTGAAAGATCAGAGAAGTAAAGCAGCCAGCCACTAGTTCTTACCACTATGAAATCCTCAGACTGAATGGGGCATCCTGTCTCTACAAGTCCTCACACTGAATGAATGGATTGAGCTCCTGTCTCCTTCTGCCTTATATTCCTTTCTCCACCTAGCCATTATCACTTCCTGTCTCCACCTCCTGAGTACTGGGATTAAAGGTGTGTGCCACCACCGCCTGGCGCTTCCACTGACTTTTGCTTTGTGTTGTATGAGCTCCCTTCCCTTGCCTGTTCTCACAGATGCCTCTTCCATCTGAACTGTTGCTCTCAGGCCTGGGCTGCTGTGGCAATCTCCTCCCTGTCTCTCAACGTTGAGAAACAGCTTCCTCAGTGCCCACTGCCACAAAATGCCTGCTCTTGTTACTGTCAATCAAATCCAGTGTTTTTCCTTGTTTTGCTTTGAAGGTGGTAGCATCTGCTCTCTGCTCCAGGCCTCTCTACCAGTTCCTCCCTGGCACCCCAGATCCTCCACCATGTGGTAATCACATGCCCCTCTTCTTCCAGAAGCTTCTCCCAGGGGATTTTTCCTGGTGTCCACGCTCTCATCCCTTCAGTTAGTGAAGACTTGCTCTGGGCCCTTGAGTGTCTAGAGTTGCCTGGCAGTGGCTGATCCTTCTTGTTCTGTCTTCTAGACTCACAACCATATTTTTCTACTTGTATAGGACCAACTGTCTGTTATTTTTTAGTTTTTTAGTTCTACCTTTGAGAAAAGGAAATAATTCCATGGGATATATGTAATATATCCAGAGAGCTGGGATGCAGGATTTGGGGCCAACTCAGTTACTGACAGAGCTCGTCTGCTTTTCACAGGGAGGAAGTCAATAAGGCCTACCGGAAACTGGCGGTGCTGCTTCACCCGGACAAGTGTGTGGCGCCTGGCAGTGAAGATGCCTTCAAAGCAGTTGTGAATGCCCGGACAGCCCTCCTGAAAAACATCAAGTAGAAGGAAGAGGAAGCGACATGCAGGCTCAAGTGCAAACAGACTCCCCTTGAAGTGACATCACCAACATGGACTTTTCCTTCACAAATGCTCACTGTTCGGTTCCCTCATGTGCCGTCATTTGTAAGTGAACAGTGTGGGTGCCTGTTATCGTGCTGTGGGCCTTTCACAGTGAGATGACCTGCTTCTGTGTGGGAGAGAGCCCCCCATCTCTCATGCACTGCACTTCATTTCTTACTGCCAGATAACTCAGTTTCCGTAATTGTTAGCATCACCTAGGCACTCGCTTCTCAAAATCCATGAGGCTTCTTCTAGAGAAGGGGAGGCCAGCAGGACACTTTGACTCAGCTGTCTCTCCTCCCACCGAGCCATCCATCCATATACCATCATCAGAGAAGGGGATAAAACCAGGAAAGAGAATGACAGCACCCAGTCCCTGGGAGCTTAGCATCCCTGCTTCTTAGCTGGTATTTTAACCATCAACCTATGGTTAGATCCAGTGCCTACAGTCCCAGCACTGAGGAGGATAAGGCAGGAGGATTGTGAGTTTGATGCCAGTCTGGATTACATGGTGAGAGTCTTTCAAAGAAAAAAGGAAAAACAAGCACCCCTGTAGAAGAATGTAAAATGTCCACTTGCCTTTTTAGGAATTCTCTCTGTTCCTTCCTCAGCCAGCAGGGGGAGAGATGAGCCAGGGCTTAGAGAGAAAGATAGTGTCCTGAAGAGCTGAGGACTTGAAGCGCACCGTGAATCCCAGGTCTTCTCTGCCCTAGACATAGTTGCTAGTAGAAGCGGCAAGGAGTGCTGAGCCCCTGGGAACAAGGGACCAGAGGCCAGGACAGAAGCACTTAGAAGGCGTGCTATAGATTACTCGGGGGTGTTTGTTCAGCCACAGCACACAGAGGGAAAGGCCAGCTGAGCTCAGGTGTGTTGGGCACTAGACTTGTGTGCCTCCTCATGCCTGCCATAGGTGGTGGGAGAGGCAGGCAAGGACTTTTCCACAAGCGGGTGGGTCTCTTTCTTCCACACCAGTGTCAATCCGCTTCTCTTCTCGCCCCGTTCTGTTATCATTCCCACATCTGCTATGGCCGCTCTTCTTGGATCCCTATTTGCCCTAGGCTCAGCTGACTGGAAAGAAGTATGATCTGTTGGGCACAGTGTGACATCTTGGGCCTGTGCACGGCAGAATCTCTACAGCTTTTCTGTTTGGGCTCCAGATTTCTGAAGAGAATTTTTAAATTACAAGGATGAAAACTCATTTTGCATAGAGAAAGCATCCTCCCTGCCTGGTAGACACATAGCTGGGTGGAGCTAGAAAGAGCTGCATTTCTTACAGTGCTGGTTCATTGCTCGACTTCTGTCTCTTAGCTGTGTTTTTCATATTTTTAGCTGCAGCAATTGTGCTAACTGGAGCTTTGAAGGACAGAAAAGCTTTACTAGGCTGTGACTTTTAAGCACCTACCTCCTAATGGCTGCCAGATAACATCTCTCCCACCTAAGAAGACACTCCTGTCTTATAGTCCAAGCTACTGCAGTCTGATGAACTGTTTTTCTCTACCATAGTAGCCTCTCTCTGCATGGCTGTGCTCAGCGATACTGAGCTTAAAGTGTTGTCCTTCATGGATTCAGATCTGTGTAAAAAAAAATAAAGAGATCTGGGGCGTGGCTTTGTGATTTCTTCTGGCCCTTGAACTGGCTTCTCGGATGATAGAACTCCATCCACCTCCAGGTTCCTGTGGGCCTCAGTTCTGCTTGAGGCTCTCCTCATGCCTAATGTACCCCACTATCCAACTGTTCTTGGAACAGAAGGTGGGAGGCATGTGGATGAGGGATTGTGCTTGCCGCTGTCAACCTGAGTGAGGGGCCCAGTCTTTGCCATGGTTGTTAAAGACACCTCGTTCAGAGCATGAACAGATGAACCAGTCACGGCAGGGCGCTTGAATGTTCCCGTGCAGATCCCTCAGAGTGACTTGCTGAAATGGAGCCTGGGCTTGATTCTTACATCTTGAGACTTTGTTTCTGAGATCTTACTTGTTAACATTTGGGTGGCTGTATACTACTTTATAAATGTAATTGTGAGAAAATGAAAAGGCTGAGCCTCAGGATCCCAGGGTTTTTCTGGTTTTCATAATCCCATCAGCAGGGCTTTAGAACCATTGATGCTTGCCTCGAGATGAACCTTAGCTTCTCGGAATCCCTTACAGACCTCTGTGCTCATTTAAATTCTTGGCACACGTGTGTACTTTGTCCTTTACCCTCTTTACAACTTAACCAGTTAAGATCCCAGAATATCAGCAGGAGTTGCAACTCAATCATTTTAGTGACTAAACATTTTTTTATAAAGGACCTTATTTCCCCCCAAAAGGGGATAAAACATTTGAATAGCTGTTATTAAAGAAAAGCCATTTCTTCTACATCTGAGTCACCAACAAGTGTCACTTCTTTAACTTATTGGAAGTCCCTGGAGATATGTCAGAGTTAGCTTCCAGTCATCTCAAGCACTTTAGAATATCCTCCCCTTTGTCAGAGAGATCCTCTCCTTTTGTGCCTCCCAGTGAACGGCTGTTCTCCACTGTCAGTGTCTCTTACTTAAGCACGGCCACTTTATTTCCCCATTTCAGTGTGTCCTTGTTTGACCAGCCTGTCAACTTAAGAGTCCAGATGTGGAGTATAAATTCGCAGTCATTCTATAAACTGTTCACCCTTCTTTAAGGCTTGTGTTTCACCTCAGGAAACTTTCTCTAATATGTTCTCACTGATTGAAATCTCAGGTGGGAAGTATTTCTTTGTACCTGCAAACTGGTATCTAATTCTGTCTTAGTCCAGTGAGCCATAGGTCAGGCAGCCAGATGGCTAGTGAGCCATAGGTTGGGCAGCCAGATGGCTGAAAGCTCATTAGTGTAAGACAGGAGTGCCTGCCAGCACTGCATAAGGGCAGTGGCAGCTGCCACCAGGAGGATGAAGGAATTGTTTTTGGCCATGACAATGCCCTCTTCCAGGTCTGGACTGGCACTTCCCTCACACTGCGACCCATGGAGCTAGGTCCCCCAGCATTTTTGGAAAACTTTTGAAAATGAATTTAGTTGCAAAATCAAGCTAAGCAATTTCCACCGCAGGCTTCACAAGCAAGGAGCCATTCATCCTTCTCATCCCACTGCTGAGCACAATTTTAGACATGGTTAGTGCCCCTTGGACATTGATTGTGCCATGAACTGTCTCTGGGGAGGATGAACGTGTTCACTTGTGGTGTGGCTGTGGCTGTCATGCAGTGCGGTGCTGGACTGTCTGATACAGCTGTTGGTGGAAGGACTGGTACTGGGATGCTGGGCAGCTGGGGTCACCTCCCTGCACTGATCGCTCTCTGCACATCCTTCCCCTTGACTGTGAATGCTCTTACAAGGTAATTTACATATTTTCTTTCTGTTGAAATAACCGAAAGTGTTAAATCTACCAGTTGTTTATGTCTTGTATACAGAGTGTCATATGTATTTAAGTTGTGTATTTTTATAGAGTAAAGTCAAATAGCAAACACTGGTATGCTGGCTGTGTTGATTTGTTGAGCCCCTGATCTTTGGTGTAAAACTAGACTAAACAAGAATCCAGTTCTTCATCACCTGTGACCTTCATTCAGCAAGACGTTTTGCTCACCGTAATCCTTGCACTCAGGAGGCTGAGGCAGGAATATCATGAGTTTGACGCCAACCTTGGTCACAAAGGGAGACCCTATCTCAAAAACATGAGCCAGGTGCATGCCTGTACTCTACCCAAGCCCTTGGGACAAAGGGTCATGGAAACCCTGGTCTGTGCAGCCGGTTCCAGGCCAGCCAGGTTGTAGAGCAAGACCCTGCCTCAACAAAACAAAGCAAAGCAGAGAAGGACCACTTAGTTAAGACTCCAAAGGGAAAAATGCAGAAAATTGTATTTGTTGGTCCCTTAGACCAGTCTGACTTGATAAGTATGGCTTTGTAGCTCACATGAAACTATTAACTCATGTTGAAATAGTGCAGACCAAGCGAAAGGTGTGGTTCACTGGGGAAGTCTGTGCTAGCGTAGATGATGCCCTGGGCTTGATGCTCAGCAACACCCCCCCCCAAAAATAGTAATGCTGATTGGCTGACTAATGCAGTTAATTCAATTACCAAACCCTTAAACTGAAGGATTGCATCACCGGAGTTTGAGAGTCTTGCGGGACCACCGTGCAGAAAGCAGCCTGTCTCTGAAGACTACAGACCAGAGCTTTGCTTTTCATTCTCATGTAGATTCTGGTCTGCCTAGCATCCCAGGACCCCAGAAAATGGCCTGCTTCACTCTCAGAACCGCACACCTTACAGACATGTTCCAAATGCTTCACTTCTTACAGGGTCCATCTGTCCTCTCTGGCCACGGAGATAAATCCAGGGAAAAGGAATGTAACTCCCGGCTCAGCCAGTCAGCACACTATATCGTTACCCACATTGTGTGTATGTGTGCGCACATGCGCGTGCCTGTGGTGCACGTGTGTATGGGTACATGTATGTTGAGGCTGGAGGTCATTGCCAGGTGTCTCTCTTTATCACTTTATTTTTTGAGACAGGATCTCTCACTGAACCTGGAGCTCACTGGCTGGCCGGCAACTTACAGGGAGTCTCCCCAGTGCTAGGATTACAGGCTTGTAATTACCTGGCTCCCCACCTTCCCCCAGTGTGGGTCCTGGGGACTGAACTCGGCTTTTGTGGCAAACACTTTACTAACTGAACCATTTCCTCAGCCCTGTTACCTGAATTTTATAGGTGAAAGAAACTGACCCTGAGGTTGATTTTTCCCAAGACTGTGTAGAAAAAGCCAGTCAAAGCCAAGGGTACCTACCCAGCTTTAGAATTCACACTCTAAATCTATTCCTACGGACTCCTCAATTTACAAGGTTATATTCGGATTTTTAAGAATACCTTAAGCTGGCTGGAGAGATGGCTCATGGGCAAAGTGTTTGGTGTATAAACATTAAGACCTGAGTTTAAATTACCAGAACCCATGTGTGTGGTTTGAATAAGAATAGTCCCCATTGTCAGGTGGTGGTGGCGGTGGTGGCGGCGGCTGCGGCAGCAGCGGCGCACGCCTTTAGTCCGAGCACTAGGGAGGCAGAGGCAAGTGGATCTTTGAATTTAAGGCCAGCCTGGTCAGCTGGGTGGTGGTGGTGCACGCCTTTAATCCCAGCACTTGGAAGGCAGAGGCAGGTGAATCTCTTTGAGTTTGAGGCCAGCCTGGTTTACAAGAGCTAGTTCCAGGACAGGTTTCAAAGCTACAGAGAAACTCTGTCTCAAAAAACAAAGACCAGCCTGGTCTGCAGAGGGCTACACAGAGAAACCCTGTCTCGAAAAGCAGCAATAACAAAAGAATAGCCGCCTCCCCCTCCCCCATAGGCTCATATATTTGTTTGGTCATCAGGAAATGGCACTGCTTGAGAGGGATTAGGGGGTGTGGCCTTGCTGGAGGAAGTGTGTCATTGGGGTGGGCTTCAAATTTCAAAAAGCTCAAGCTAGGCCCTGAGTGTCCTTTCTTCGTGCTGCCTTCAGATCAGGATGTAGCTCTCAGCTATTTTTCCAGCACCATGTCTGCCTATGTAACACCATGCTCCCTGTCATCATGACAATGAACTACACCTCTTAACTGTAAGCCAGCCACAGTTAAATGCTTTCCTTTTTTTTAAGTTGATTTTATTGCACTCTACATTTTTCTCTGCTCCTCTCCCCCTCCCCTTCACCCCTCTCCCATGGTCCCCATGCTCCCAATTTACTCAGGAGATCTTGTCTTTTACTACTTCCCATGTAGATTAGATCCATGTATGTCTCTTTTAGGGTCCTTATTGTTGTCTAGGTTCTCTGGGATTGTGATTTGCAGGCTGCTTTTCCTTGCTTTATGTTGAAAAACCACTTATGAGTGAGTACATATGATAATTGTCTTTCTGGGTCTGGGTTA
>LOJH01046588.1:0-12928 GCA_001685095.1 Ellobius talpinus
TTTATTAACCAATGAAAGTAACACATAGACAGATGACCCTCCTACATCACAGAAGTTTAGTTCTTTATCATCATGATGGGGGGCATGGTGGTGTGCAGGCAGACAGTGCTGGAGAAGGGTTGCTGCATGTTGATATGCAGGCAACAGGAAATAGACTGAGATACTGGGTGGTATCTTGAGCATAGGAGACCTTAAAGCCTGCCCCCACAGTGACACACTTCCTCCAAAAGGCCACACCTACTTGAACAAGGCCACACCTCTTTATAGTTCCACTCCTTATTGGTGTAGGAGTTCCTTCTATCTATGTGTTGCTTTCATTGGTTAATAAAGGAACTGCTTTGGGCCTATAGCAGAGCTGTAGGGGAATAGAGATAGGCAGAGAAAAACTAAACAGAATGCCTGGGAGGAAAAAGGCAGAGTCAGGGAGAGACGCCATGGATCCACTGCCGGAGATAGACGTGCTGAAATTTTGCTGGTAGGCCATGACCTTGTAGTGATATACAGATTAATAGAAATGTGTTAAATTAGTATAAGAATTAGCCAATTTAGCCAATAAGAAGCTAGAGCTAATGGGTCAAGCCGTGTTTTAATTAATACAGATTCTGTGTGGTTATTTCTTTTCTGGGCGGCCTGGATGAACAACCGGCCTCCTCCTATACCCTATGAGATTATGGGGGCCAAGTACATTCAAACCACCACAATGCCCATGACCTAGTTTGAGCTTTTATACAAGTTGTTGAGATTTCAATAAAGGATCCTGAATTAACTTTAAACTCTCAAAAATTAGTGAGGTCCAACTGTGAGTCTTCTTCTGGGTACTGTCAATTTGCATATCTGCTCTTGTTCAATCTACACTCTCAACTCATAGTCTCCAATACGTGCAGGGAAGTCACCCATTTATCTTCCCATTTAGAGACTGCCTTAGCTGTTCTATATAAATTCCATCAGAAGATAGTGTCTAAATTAAACACATAGAAGAATCAACACCTTTACCATGTCAAGCTTTGTCAAGGTATGGCCTAAGGACTCCATTGTTTTTATAGTAATTGTAGACAAGCGTGAATTTCTGATCTCCTCCTACACATTCATGGTGATTGATTTGTACATGGTACCAGTTTGATAATTTTACTTATTGGCTCTAAGAGTTTTTCTGCAGTTTTTTATGTGTATGATTTTTTAGATGGACCATTGTGTCATCTGCAAATATGGACAGTTTCTTTCCACTCTATGCATTTGTTCTTTTTTCTTTGTCTTATAGTAGGGGGTTGGGCTTCCATCATCATACTGAATGAGGGAAGCGACTGCAGGATGCCTTCCTTAGTTCTTATCTCAGAGGAAAAAGCATCCATGAAGTAGAACAATAGTTGTAGGCTTTTGGTAGATGATTTTCAAAAAGTTGAGCAAATTTCCTTCTCTTGCTAGTTTTCTGAGAATTTTCTGCTTCAACTGGAATCAGTTTGTAAGATATTTATTCTCCAACCTATTGTAAATCATATTACACAAGTTAATTTTATAATATCGATCACCTTTGCATTTCAGTAATAAATTCCAAATAGTGAGAGTGTATAATCCCTATTATACCCCAACTTTGTCTTATTAATATTTAATTGGTGATCTTCATGTTGAAGTTCATGAGAGAGATTGTCTGTAGCTTTCTTTTTGTATACTCTCTATATCTAATTTTTGGTATAGCCTAGGCTCAGAAGACAAACTAGGAAACTTTCTTCTGTCTTCTATTTTCTGGAAGCGATTTTGCAATATGTTATTAATTTTTCTATAGTGGATAATAGAAATCTCCAATGAAGCCTGTGGGGCCTGCTGAAGATTTCTTCTAAATTCCAAGTTTGGTTTCTTTCATTGTAAAGAACTCTTTGGCCCACATAGATAGCTGTTCAGGTCATGAAACATGTATGTAAATCATCCTGGTTGGGTTTTAGTTGTTCATGGCCTTTGAAGAATTGGTCCATTTATTTTACACTGTCAGATTCCTGAGTATTAAACAAGATGGTTTGTACTCTTCCGTCCCTTGCCTTTAAACAACTGCAGGGTCTTCGATGACAGCTGTTTATTCCCAATGTTGACTGTGCCCCTCTCTTCGGTTTATTTAAGGATCAAACTGCTTCTCCATTGGTTTCGCAGTGACCCTCTGTCGAGAGTCCCATCAGCTCCTGCTTTTTAGTGGTGCCTTAATTTTGCTTGGCCCTGAGTTCGTCCTCTTCTCCTTTTTCATGTTTCTTGTGGTGGTGATTGGATTATTTATTTGAAATGCTGCCTTGCTTCCAGTGTGAGAACTTAGGGCTATACTTTCTGAGCTTCAGGGTTTTTGTTTGTTTGTTTATTGGCGTGTGTGTGTGTGTGTGTGTGTGTATGTGTGTGTGTTTGAAATGAAGGGATCATTGAAGCGCCCTTAGCAGGGAGGTTGTGCACCTTGGAGGCAGACCGTTAGCGTTCATCTGCATGCCTGGCAGCCTGGTTGTTTCAGTTCTCAGAGTTCTCATGCAGACAGTGAGATGCTAGCCACTATCAGGGATTTCGGGGATTGCAGAGGATTCTTACCTCAGAGCAGAGTTCCGTCTTGGAGCAGATCCTTGTGATCAGTCTTTCCCCTTTCTCCCCAACCCCTGTTTTTAGCTCCAATGATCAACTTTAATAACAGTTATTTTACATGATTATAGAATCAATACATTTTAACTGAATATAATTTGAAAACATGAGGAAAAAGTGTAAAAAGTCTGGGGAGATCTTCAGTGATTAAAGCATTTATAGCTCAAATATTAGAACCTGAGTTCAGACCCCTGTCTTATGTGAAAGCCAGGCATGTCTGTGTATATCTATAACCCCAGCGTTGCGGGGCATGGAGATCAGAGGCCCTGGGGCTTGCTGGCCAGCTGGTCTAACTGAAGCACCAAGCTCCAGGATTCAGTGAGATATGCTGTCTTCAACAATACGGTGGAAAATGATAGAACACACTCAGTGTCTGCCTCTGGCCTTGTGCTTGCACAAACACACGAGTGGGTGCACCTGCACACGTACCTGTACATACACACAAATGAGAGCAGACAGACAGACAGAGAGGGAGGGATCAAGGGAGAGAGAGAAAGAGTGAGGGAGAGGGAGAAAAAGGAGAGAGTGAGGGGAGAGAAAGAGAGGAGACACAGAGAGTGTGTGTGTGTGTGTGTGTGTGTGTGTGTGAGAGAGAGAGAGAGATATTAAGGAAGCAATGTATGGAAAGGCCTTGTCTTTTTCACCAGGCCCTGACCTCAGCTGACCTTAACAGATGTTCCCCAGGCTTCCTAGATGTGTGTTTATTTGTGTATAATAAAGTGCACAAATGTTTTGGGACACTGTTGCTCTCATTTTACAAAATTTCAAACATATCTTTGTGTTTCAGACAGTCTACTGAAATATTATGTTAGCATATATAAATATGCCATAATTCCACAACTGGTATGCATTCAGGTTTATTTTAAACTTTCACCATTACAAGTTGAGTTGTTTGAATAAAGTCCACACAGAAGTGCATGGTGAACATCTTTGCTTCCTTAATATAAATTCCTAGAAGAGGGGTTTTGTGGCAAACATTATGATTATTTTTAATAATCCCCCCCACTAGAAAAATCTATTCCCCAGTCCACTGTCAGATTCCCTAAATTCCTCTATGTGAAATTACCAGCCTTGTTTTGTTGCTTTTGGATTTTGGAGTCTCACTAATGTAGCCCAGGTTGGAATCAAACTTTTAATCTTCTTCAACCTTTTGAGTACTGGGATTGCAGGTAAATTAATTTTTTATTATATTTGCCATTATTATGGATGAAACCTTGGATTTTATTGTTTTTATTTGTGTTCCTTGTTGTTAAACAAATGTGATTTTTGACTCACAATTCCCAAGTGTAATAGTCTCATTTCTTCCTTCCTGATGGTTTCAAGGACATATCACCTTTTTAAAAAAAATTTAAAAATTTAAAAAGAAATTTTTTTAAAGGAAGGTGATTGGAGACTTTTCAGTACCCTGGGCACCTGTACTGTCAAGACTAATAAGACCCAGTGGTTGGGTCTGATCTATGCCGGCCCTTCAGGAAGGCATAACCATTGTCCGTATACCTCCCTGCCCCCAGCTGTAACCCCACCCCTAAAAGCACCCCAACTACCGGCAGGAGCAAGTGCTGGATCATTCTGCCTGCACAGCACCTTTCCACGCACCTTTCCCTTGGTCATGAGGAAGATCCGTTTCCAAGGAAGCACGGCCTTTTGGGCTCTTTCCAACTTAACAGGGGAAAATAGAAGCAGGGCCCTAAAACATCACCTTGCTGCATGAGCCTGGGTCTCCTGGTCTGGCAGGTTTTAATATGGATATCTTGATGGCACATGACTGCTTAAATTCTCAGCCATCTTCTCCATCCACGTACTGAAGTCGAAGAGAGGCAAGGACCGTGGTCCTCCAGCCATCGTGTGTGTGACATTGTCGCCTTCATTTTCCTTTGAACTTACTCTTGGCCCTTTGCTCACTTGGCTTTGCTGACTAATTTTGCCGTGAATCCTTCTTCTTTGTTTTAAACTCAGGGGCACCGCACTTCTATGACCAGAAGGTCGCCCTCTCCAGTTAGCTCCCCCTTCCATGGTTTATCTGGGGACACAGAACTTCGATTGCTTTGAAACACATGTGGCTATGTGTATCTTAGGTGGAATACTCCCTTTTCTCCCCATCAGCTAGTGGATACACCAAGGTCCACTTATGAAAGTACTCCTCCCAGCTAGCATTTGCTGCTTCCTTTGTGTGGGAGACTCTGGGCCTCCAGGGAAGCAGAACAGAAAGACGTTTGTCCTTGGGCCTCTGCATAGCATCCAGGGTGACATCACCCTGCCGTGCCCCTGCGTATACCTACACCTTTCCTGGTGAAAGAAAAGGTGGTCTTGGGGACCCCAGAGGGACCCTTTCCCCTACAGGTAGGTGAGGTAAGGCCCTGGGGGTGATCTCCTTTCTCCCGAACCTGGCAGCATCTAGACATTTTACTAAAAAGAAACTGGCTCTATAGCAGCCAGGGCTGGATCGCTGGTCCCTTGGCTTCTGTCTGTCAGGTGCTAGGACCCCAGACAGGAAGCTGACCTCGGTTAGTCCTCAGGCTTTCATCAGAATTGTGCTAGAATTGGGGCAGAGTGGGGGTGGCAGGGGATGTGGGAACAGGCACAGAATGGCCCTGGAGGGCGAGGTGGTGGGGAGCGGATGCGATCCTTCTTAAGATGTCATCTAAAGCTCCTAAAGTAAATTAGGAAGAGCTCTCTGCCATAATTAAGGGGGACACGATTAGGCAGACAAGGAGCCCTTAGCCCTGTAGAGTTAGCCAATGACACTAACTTTGACCGCAGGTTACCTCCCCAGTCACTACTGTGACAGAGCTTGCCCTGTTGGCTGCTTCTGCCCAGAGCACTCCTGCTGTGGTCCCAGCCACTCAGCAAGAGGCCTCTTTAGGGAAGGGTGGGGGCTGGGCACCCAAAGCACCAGCAAAGAAGAGGCAGCTATCTTGTGTCTGGCATTTGAGCAAGATGGAGAGATCCATCAAGTACAATTAGGCGAACAGCTCCTTCCTGTTCTGTTTAGCTGACTAATTCAATAGGAGCTGAAGCAGAGGCCTGGGCAGGGCGAGGCACTCTCAAATCAAATGAAGGCCCGGCTTCTGCAGCCTGCACGCCGGCATTAACATGCTGGTTTCCGCTCAGCCCCAGACTCGGAAGTCAAGCTAGGGCCACTCCCTGCCCCCATCCTCCTTCCTCTGCCATCCACCCGCTAGAGCTACCAGGGCCATGCTGTACCATCCCCTGCCTCCTCTGCACAAACCCTGCCAGACTTCAGGGACGCTTTCTCCGAGTGGATGGAGACTAATGTAATTGACGGGCACAGAAAGCACCCTCGTCTCCATGCAGGCCTGCTCTAATACGAGACCACCCACAGCCGAGTTCCTGTCTCATAGCTGGTCCGTCCTCATATAAGTGCCCTTGCTCTGAGTGAACTGCACTGCTGGGGCATACCGGAGGGGCTCTGGGCAGACCTGCCCAGTGCATGGGGCTGGAAGAAGGGAGAATCAGTGGTCTCTCTCGCAGGAAGTTGGGCTCTATGTGTTTCTCAGCAACCAGCCTGGAAATTTTCTGTTGTTGTTTGTTTTCTTTTTAAATGTGGCCGTATGTATAGATGTGTGTGTGCAGGTGGCCCCGGAAGCTGAGAGAGGACATCAGATCCCCCGGAGCTAGGTCACAGGTAGCTGTGACAGGCTTCATGTGAGGGCTGGGAACCAAACCCTGGCTCTCTGGAAGAGCAAGCACTAAGCTATCTCTCCAGCCCCTTTTATTGTTAGAGAGTGTTTTGTCTCCTTGTGACCTTTTCACCCTCGTGTATAATCATTGTGTCTGTGTTCACCCGTTACTCTCACTTGTCCCCTCCCTTCGGCTAGTCCCCTTCCTCTTCCGACTTCCACATCTTGTAAAAATGTAGACTTTGTATATGAAAGAAAACACGACTGAGCCAAACCTTTACCTACCAAGGCTGTGACGACCTTCAGAACCAAGTCCGGAGTAGGAACTCGAGTCTGTAAGACCAGGAACATGAAGATAGGAACCGTTAGGAATGAGTAAGGCTAAGTCCCTACAAAGCCTGCTAAACTGACTGATAGATGTTGTATAGATATTTGAATCAGTGTTTGCCCAGTCCCTTTCCCTCTCCCACGGCTGTCAGAGGCACTTTCTGGAGAGGAGACATAAATAAACTGTCTGTGAAGATTCACTACACACACAAGCAGCACCTTCCTACCCACAGCCCTTGACCACGCTGCAGATTGGCCTCTTTGTGGGTGTCAAGGTGGTCAGATGCCCTTCTGAGTAGTAGTGGCCTAGTTTCCCCTTGAACACTGAGGCTGTGGCTAACGTTGGCCCTGGTAGGCAATACTCTATGACATTTTGCATGAAAAAATGTATAATTATGCCCACTTTTTTTGAGACAGGGTTTTTCTGTGTAACAGCCTGGCTATCCTGGAAGTCACAGAGATCCATGTACCTCTGCCTCCCAAGTACTGGGATTAAAGGCGTGCGCCATCACCCAGCTCAAATACATTGAAATAGCACCTAAAAGTCAGCAAAACAAATTGTGCCAAAAGAACACGAGTAAATTCTGAAAGGGATCTTGTCAACTTGCTATAGAAAATATTTCCACATTTTCCAATAGAGTACACTATGATCAACAAGTTCAGATAAAAAAAATCTTACCCTATTTTGAATTTACTCTATTTAGCTCTGAGCATAGTAGAGCACTTTTTGTTTATATTTTACCCATATTTCTAAGGTGTCTCTTCTTGCAGGTGCATGAGAACTCTGGGTCATTTAGGAGACAGGGCCCTTGGGTTTATTTGTGTGACAAATGCTTCCCCCAATGGGCTATTTGTTTTACTGTACCTAAGCTTTTAAATGTTTATTTAAACAAATAAGAAAGGTCTCCCCTTTAAAAAAAATTGTGCTTACTTCTAGTAATTTTATGGTATTATATTGTATGCTTAAATTGCCTCTATGTCTGGTATTGATTGAGAACAAAAAAGCTTTATTCTATCAAAAGGAACCTTGCTTTTTCATATGTCTGGTCTTTTAATACCACTATTTATTGAATTGTCTATCACTGCCCCCTTGCCACAATGCCACTGTGTGTATTTCATTCTGAAGCTCCATTTGCAACCTGGTAGCAGACTCTGCCACACCAGTTATTATGCAATATCAAACTACTGTAATCATAGTGACAATATATCTTTTATTATTGTGGCACAAGCCCTTTATTGTCCTTCAATAGCAGCATCCAGCTTTCTGCATGTCAGCCCTGCGCATCTATTGTCGTTGCTGTTCTGAATGGGAATCTTCATTCCATCATATCTTTATTGAGTCACCGTTTGTGCATTGAAAAGCCCTTTATCTTTGTGTGTTATTTGTGTTGGTGGCCACTCCATAGAATTTTCCTACTTTTAGCTGATTCTGTTGGATTTACTTGGTAGCCAGTCTCACAGCTGCATATGAGGATCACTGTCTCCCCCTCTTCTCTGCTCCACTCCTTAATCTTAATTAGTTATCTCCAAGATGATATCACATCACAGTGAGAGTCCTGCTTAGTCTTCTGCCTCTGTGTTCACACAGACCTGTGACCCAGTTGCCTTAGACACACTTGCATGTGTCTCCTTCCATTCTTCTCACTAAGGTTTCAGGCTATTGAATTATGTCAGGGTTTTTGTAGAATCTATTAAGCTTGTGTCTTCTACTCAGAAATTAGTTTTGGTCATCTCTGTATTTCTAGAAAGCCACTTTTTTTTAATCTAATTGCAGCCATGTTTGTGTAATGATGGGCACATTCTCAGAAAGGCATCCTTAAATGGGTTGATTATGTGGTCCCCATAAAGTGTATTTATTATTTAAGACTAGATGGATGGGTTAATTATTCAAGGTGGCAATTTGACTATATCAAGAGATGTAGGAAGCATGACATGTAGAAGTCTGTTCTTGGTATCTTCCTGTTTCATAGTAAACATTTTGATAAGCGAGAGTATGCTATAAGTGACATGTTTTTATAATGTAGATCATATATGTTGCAGTAAACCACAGCAACAGGGACTAGCCTGTAGGAGAGCATGAGACTCTTAATCTCAGGGTTATGGGTTCGTGTCCCATGGTGGGTGCCAATTTTTAGTAAGAGGCTACTTGTCTGTAGTAGGAGGATGCTTGTTTGTTCCTGGCTGCTCAGCCCCAAAATAACCACATAGAAACTGTATTAATTAAATCATTGCTTGGCCTATTAGCTCTAGTTTCTTGTTGGCTAGCTCGTATATCTTAATTTAACCCATTTCTATTAATCTGTGAATTGCCATGTGGCTATGGCTTACCAGCAAGTTTCCATCCAGCATCTGTCTCTGGCAGGGCTACATGGCTTCTCCCTGACTCCGCCTAACCTCTCTATCTTTTCTGGCCTAGCTATTCTCTGTTAAGCTATTGACCAAAAGCAGCTTCTTTATTCATTAACCAATAAAAGCAACACATATACANTTAATTTAACCCATTTCTATTAATCTGTGAATTGCCATGTGGCTATGGCTTACCAGCAAGTTTCCATCCAGCATCTGTCTCTGGCAGGGCTACATGGCTTCTCCCTGACTCCGCCTAACCTCTCTATCTTTTCTGGCCTAGCTATTCTCTGTTAAGCTATTGACCAAAAGCAGCTTCTTTATTCATTAACCAATAAAAGCAACACATATACAGAAGGACTTCCCACACCAATAGCCCACACCTCTTTGGAAATGGCATCCAGTGGGAGGACACAGGACCAAGCTTGGTCTGTTCTGGCTCAGACCATGGGAATGAATCCTTGAGTGCTGCTCATTTCTCACAAGGATCTGATGCTCACCTACCAGAAAGGATTCCCACAAGATAAGGCTTCTTTCTCTGGACACAGTCTCAGGAACAACTTTGGCCTGGACAAAGGGCTTTCTTGAGTGTATCTGTAATAGTGGCAGACAGTTATTAACATGGCTTTTGGGGGTTTCTGAGATGATGCAAGCAGGGAGGCTGAAAAGGCTCTGATAGTCCTTCCACAGTATTCTGAAACTGATTCCCAAGCAATTTAAGATAAACACATCACCTCATCTCAGTGGAGACAGTGCAACTTGGGGTGGCAGGGATGCTTGGTCTCTACTACTTGTTATGAGATTTCCTCAAGAGGACAGACATGGGGTGTACAGTCATGTGGCTGCCCTCACTGATCAAATGGCCTTGTGGGAGATGATAAAACATGGGTAAAGTTAAGAAGGGAGACTGCAGAGTGCAGGCTGCTCTGGGACTCATGTGCTTGCATGGGAGGATCCACCCCTCCGAGAAGACCAACTGGATCAATCCACTTTAACCAACAGCATGACAGCCACAGGAGTCAGCCTGTCCTTCCTAGTACCACTTCTTAAAAAGAAACACCAGAGCAGGTGCCACTGACTTTAATGATACATTTTTATTTAACCTACTATGCCAAGTTATCATTTAGATATCACAAAATCAATACAAATCTAGTTGAGGTGTTTATATCCTTTTGTAGAAAGTCTTTATCTTATTGTTTTGAAAAGACAATAAGAACATGGCAACTCTTACAAAGTACATTTAGTTGGGGCTGACTTACAGTTCAGAGGTTTAGTCCATTATTGTCACAGTGGGAAGCATGGCACTGTGCAGACAGACATGGTGCTGGAGAAGTAGCTGAGATTTCTACATCTGGATCCACAGGCATAGGTGTGACAGTGGCACACTGGCCAGGCTTGAGCTTTAGAGACCTCAAAGCCCCACCATTTCTAGTGACCCACTTCCTTCTTCAACAAGGCCACATCTCCTAATAGTGCCAATCCCTATGGGCCTGTGGGGCCATTTTTATTCAAACTACCACAGCCTTCAAACACCTAGACATAATTTTCAGTGCCTGTGTCTGTCCCATTTGGGATCAGCACATCTCAAAAGCATCAACTATAGGTGACCTGTGGTGGCTGTGTTGGACAACATGGCCCTAGAGGTATGTAATCATGAGTATGAGGCCAAGAGGAGAGGCAAGACAAGGGTGTGGAAATCGGTGTTGACAAGGACAGTCCACTAGTCACAGACATTCAGTATAGGGCTATGTGTACACACACACATACATTACATATATACTAACACATGTCACATATATCAGGTACACATGCCTCACACGTGTGCATATATATATATATATCATGTAAGATTTGCATATACAGAGCAGGCATGAGGCAGCAAACTCCACAAGAGCAGGACTGAGTCAGAGACCTGGGCTGGAGCAGGCCTGGGACAGTGAACTCCACAGGAGCAGGAATGGATCTAGACCAGGGACATTTGCGGAAGCAGGACTGGGCCAGCGACCTAGGCCAGAGTGGGCCTGAGACAGTGAGCTCCATGGGAACGGTAGTAGATCCAGACCAAGGGACATTTGCAGAGGCAGGACTGAACCAGCAACCTGGGCCAGAGCAGACCTGAGACAGTAAACTCCACAGGATCATGTACAGGGGTGCAACCACTGAGTGAGTGGGCCAGAGCCAGAGACCTCTGTGGGTCCAGGTGTGAATCTGGGACCTTTGAGGAAGTAGACCTGAGCCAGGACCCCTAAGGGTCCAAGCATGAGTCTGGGACCTCCAAAGAACTATGCCTAAGCCAGGACCTCTGTGGGTCTGGGCATGAATCTAGGACCTCCAAGGTAGTAGGGCAGGAACCAGAAACTTCTGCTGGTCTGGGAGTGAGTTTGGGACCTCTGAGGGAGTAGGCTTGAGTCAGGTCCTTTGCGGGTCTGGGTGCACCTGAGTCTGGGACCTCTAAGGGAGTAGAAAGGAGCCAGAGACCTCTTCAGAACCAACCCCAAGCCAGGGACCTCCACAGGAACAGGTCCAGACCAGGGACATTTACAGAAACAGGTCTGAGCTGGCAATCTAGGCCAGAGCAGGCCTGAGACAGTGAATTCCATGGGAGTAGAGCAAACCTCGGGTGCACTGAGTGACCTTCAGGAATATGGAGTGACCAGCGGGATAACTGGAACCATGGCACTGACTGTACCAGGAAGAACAACCATCTGAGCCTTGGATCCACTGGCACCTAGAAGATTAATCACCAGAGTCACAAACAGCCCCAACCACACCAATTAGAGGAAAAGATGAGTAGACAAGGTAAGAACACATGCAACACCACAAAGAGCAACACAACACCAGTAAAATCTAGAGACTCTATAACAGTAAGATTGAACAACCAAATATAGATGAAGTAGAGGGAAAAAATGACCTAAAAATAACTTCAGGAAAATGTTTGAGACTCTTAAAGAGGAAATNACACATGCAACACCACAAAGAGCAACACAACACCAGTAAAATCTAGAGACTCTATAACAGTAAGATTGAACAACCAAATATAGATGAAGTAGAGGGAAAAAATGACCTAAAAATAACTTCAGGAAAATGTTTGAGACTCTTAAAGAGGAAATGAAAAATTCCCTCAAAGAAATGGAGGAAAAGACAAACAATTTTCAAACAAAAAATTGGAAGACATCAACAAATCCTTTAAAGAAAACCAAGAAAAAGCAATCAAACATATGAAAGAAACTATTCAAGATTGAAAACTGAAATAGAGACAATAAAGAAAACACAAGCCAAGGGAATTATAGAAACATAAGTCATGAGAAAACAACCAGGAACCACAAACACAAGCATGAACAGCAGAATATCAGAGGTAGAGGAGATAATCTCAAGTGCTGAAGATACAAAAGAGGAAAATAGACTCATCAGTCAAAGAAAACATTAAATCAAACAAAAGCTTAACCCAAAATATCCAGGAAGTATGGGACACCATGAAAAGACTAAACCTAAGAATAACAGATATAGAACAAGGAGAAGTTCAACTCAAAAACACAGAAAATATATTTAATAAAATTATAGAAGAAACCTAAAGAAAGATATGCCTATGAAGATAGAAGCTTACAGAACACCAAATAGACTGGATCAAAACAAAGAGTCCCCTGCCACATAATAATCAAAACACTAAACATACAGAATAAAGGAAGATTATTAAGAGCTGCAAAGGAAAAAGACCAAGTAACATATAAAGGCAGACCTATCAGAATTACACCTGGCTTCTCAATGGAGACAATGAAAGCCAGGAGGTCCTGGTCAAGCGTTATACAGACATTAATAGAGCACAGATATCAGCCCAGACTACTATACTCAGCAAAACATTCAATTACCATAGGAGGACAAAACAATATATTCCATGACAAAACCAGATTTAACCAATACTTAGCCACAAGCCCAGCCCTACACAAAGACTAGAAGGGAAACTCCAGCCCAAGGAAGTTGGCTACATCAACAAAAACACAGACAATTGATGA
>LOJH01046590.1:0-13371 GCA_001685095.1 Ellobius talpinus
GAGAGAGAGAGAGAGAGAGAGAGAGAGAGAGAGAGAGAGAGAGAGAGGATGAATATTGAAACAAGTCAGTCCCGTAGACACACCTCAGAGACTGAGGGGGATGGGTCCTGTGGTCTGGAGGGCTTGCCAACATCAAAGTACTAGAATGCATGCCCTGTTTCAAAGCTGTTGCCTTCTTGTTGTGTCTTCCTGTGGTAGGACTAGGAAAGGGTTTTCAGTCTCTCCTACAAAGGTAATGATTCCGTCAAAGAAAGGAGGATCTGTGGTCTACTCATGTCTTGGGTGTCCCACTTCTTAATCTATCACACTAGGTATCAGGACACATCAGGAACATTGGCGAGGACGTATCTTCACACTGAAAAGTTCAACCACAAAGACACTGGAGGAGACCAAGGACCTCCCTGGATACTCTTCTGGTGTGCAGTTTCAATCTTGACATGCTGCACCATGCAGAGCTACAAAGAATCTGACTTTGAATGGTTTAATGAAGCTGTGGAGAGTGAATCTTAGCAGACCAAGATTAATTCTAGGGCACAGGAGGTGTGGCATTTGTTGAATACCTGCCCCTGCTGTGTTAATTACATTCAGTGGTCAATTACAAATGTCAATGTTCTCCTATTTTTTTTTTTGCCCAGGGGAAAATCAAAAATTTCAATACTTTACTTAGATCACACACAAATCAGGTTTCTCTTGAGTAACAACATCCTTGACTATGAAGGACAAAAAATAACCCTTTAATTATCATGTTTATGTCTCCTTTTTTAGTTACCCATAGAACGTAAACACGTTTAAGAGCACCTCGGCAATTACAGCCTGCTTTTCAGACTGTTTAATTACGAGTGAATCAATCAATCCTGTTCCCCTTACCGCCTCATCCCAGTGCATCAAGCCAGTTTCAAAAGTGATATTTGTCTCCCATCATTTCCATAATTTTAGGCTGTGTTTCACTTACACGGTTATCCCAACCCTTAAGAGTGATTAAGGCTGAAAGGCATCCTTTCTTCATATTTTACCTGGTATGGACTGTTTCACGAGCTTCTAGTGACTGTGCACTGGTTGTCCTCATCTTCAACGCCATCCCTGTAGGCAGATGGACGATTGATTACCACCTGTCCAGACCAGAGGCTCCTCAGATGCACACCTCAGGGACTAAGGTTTCTATCACAGGAGGGAGGACATTCATTTCTTCATGAAGTGGCAATTTTAATTTCTGACCACTTCAGTGCGCATGGCTGTATCTGCTCTGCCTCAGGTGGCTGTTGGTGACCTTGAACCAGAGGATGTCAGACTTCCCCTAGGCTGTAGCATCCAGGGGCTGGCAAGTTTCCCAGGTTGTCACTAACTCCTCCATTACATTCAGGGTCCTGCCTGGACATCCGTACATTTGTTCCCCCCAAATAAGCCAAAGTCACAAATGATGCCTAGGACACTGAGTTACGGATTATTTACTCTTTGAGGTCAGTCACTTCTGCTGGTAATTGGGCCTTCCTTAGTGAGTCTCCATATTCTTGTGCGTCCCTGAGTTAATCTTAGCCAATGCTGACATCCTTCTACCATGATGCAACTATAACTATTTGATTATAATCTTAAAATGCAAGGATAAATACTAAGCTAAGGGCAAGATGAAAATTTGGCAAGTCATGGAGGATCCTGCTTGTAATCCCAACACCAGGAAGCCACTGAAAAGATATTCCCTAAAAGTCTGGGGTCAGCTCTGTCCACACAATGACTTTGAGTCTGGTCAGGAATATGTAATGAGACCAGGCTGAAAAAATTATTCAGTTGTAAAAAAATTAAAATAAAATCATGAAATTTTCAGTAAAATGGATGGACCTGGGAATTATTATACTCAGTGAGGTAGCTCAGACTCAGAAAGACAGCTACAGTGTGTTCATAAACATGGATAGATACATCATGTTCTCAAACGTGGACAACTATAGTATGTTCTCATACAAGATATAGCATGTTCTCATACATGGACAGCTACAACATGTTTTCATACATGGACAGATACAGCATGTTCTCATATGTGGATCTGAGGTGCTTTAAGTAGTATATATGAACTTACATGTGGACATATGCTTGGCCATAGGTCATGAAACTAAAAATGGAACCATGAGAGGGGAGAAATGTTTTTTAAAGGCTGGGTAGAGGATGGCTAAATACATGAGACACGGAAGTGGAAAGGGCACTGCTGATTGGGATAGAAAGATATGAGCAAGATAGGACCAACAGGAGGGGAAGAGGAGTCTCCCCGTCAACAAAATATTATGAAAATGCCACAAGGACACACAATACAGTGCATTAATGAGAAATAATAAAATATAAATTAATAAGTAATTTTCATTAGGTCAATTAATAGATTTACATATTGAAAATGTGTCCAAGACATGACTTTCTACTGATTCATTTGAGCTTGTAGGCATTTTACAGCTAAGTCTGTAATTTATTATCAATGATCATTATGATCATTATGTTTATAGAACTCTTCACTCTATTATGAAGGAAACTTGACTCATTGGAGAATTTTTCTCTCTCTTGTTTTGTCCAGCTTCTATCCTATTAATTTAAGGAAATACAATGTAGAGGTGAGCTATCCTGTCTCTCTAGTCTCTCTTTTTTCATGGAGATAAAGAGACTGGAAGTAGTTGAGTGTGTTGTCCTGGGTCCCATGTCCGTATCAGCAAGTGTGGTGAGCTGGGTTCTGACCCCAAACACAATACCAGCTCCAACACCAGGTGCTGACATTTCCTAATTTCTATTTTGACAAATGGTAATTGATTAAGTTTTAAGAAAGTCCCAAGGATGTAACTATAGACAATAAGAGACAGTTTGTGAAAGTTAGATGATGCATGGCCTGGACCAGCAGGTCAATCTTCAGTGACAGGGTCTTGAGACAGAGTCAAGAGATGAGAAGATAAAGAAGACAGGAAAGTTTGGGATCAGGAAGACTTTAATAAGCTGATGGCTCTTGCAAGCAAATTTATTAAGAAGGATAGCATTGTATATACTGTTTCTAGGGGAGAAAGTGGACAGTCAGTATAAGTCAGTATAAAGCTGTCATACAATGGGATGAAATATACAGGAGGCTAATCAAGCAATAGTGCATAAAGGGAGCACAGAAAACCTCAAGATCACCAGGGATTACAGCAGCTTTGAGACTGATAATGCCAGTCTCTTCAGGGATGGAAAGCCAGGTTACCCAAAACGGAAACCTTTACTCCTTTGACAGCCTAACCCAAGCCACAGACTGGCCTTGTCAAGTCTACTCCTAGGCAAATACAGACACAGAACTAGGTTTCTTTTGTCCTTCCTTCCGGACCTCTGAAAAAGCCTAGGATCAACCTGGCTTTTAACAGTGACTCTGTGGGAAGAGATAGACATGGTGCACAGCTCTTTTCATGTCCTGGTGACTAGGGCAGATCAGATAGGGGTTCCTCCTCCAAGAGTGTATATGAAAGAGCACCAGAAGCCAAGTGAACATGGTACACGGCTTCTTTTTTCAGTGAATAATGAATGTGGAAGCATAGAGTTTTACAAACCAACTCAATGTTTCCTAACTATGAGTCAGGTGGTACAGCTAAAGATTTACCTTCCACTCTGTCATCTTGAATTCACATTGAAGAGTGGATTCATGCCACATGGATACCTATCAGCTAAAACAAACCCTTCATGCTTCCTTCATACCTGAAATGAAAATTCTGAAAGAAGTCAATCCAGAGCCATCCCCAACACAAAGCATTTAGAAACAAGAGTACGACACAAAGGGAAGTGATGTAGCCTAGCCATATGACATTCTTCACACTCGTAGCTGAGATATTAGACAAGCAAAATTAAAAGTGAAATGTATATTTATTTGTAAAAAGGTTGCCTAGATATAGTGTAAAAAATGTGTGGGCACTGTGTGAAGACTTGGTTCTTTGTTCCCACTCATTTTAGTGAAGGAATTCACAAAACTTTAGGGAAATTCAGAGGCTACATAATTTACAACAGCATAATAAAAAGTCTTCTAGCATTTTTAACACTAATTGGTGTTTCTTGTTTATTACAACATTTATTATTTGCTCCTAATTCAAAAAGTGTGATGTCAGACGGTGTGACTCAGGGAACTAAGAGTTGCTGCTTGTTTGGGAGTTGGCTGTCTTCTCTGAAGTCACAGCTCCATTCAATCAGTGAGAGGTAGAATGTCCCACAGCTGGTAGCTGTTGCCTCTAATGAGTTAGCTCAGCATTGATAATTGAGCATTCTCTTCCTTTAAGAATCTACTGTTTAAAAGGAAAAGTGAAATCTACTTGGGCAATGAGGACACTTTAGAAAGGTGCAGGTTCTTTAAAGAATCAAGTGCAAAGACCTGCTCGGTCAACCCTGAGAAAGGGCAACTGTGGGGCACTGGGTAGCCAAGAAGTTAGTGGCAGAAACTGGAAGAAATTTTAGTGGCAGAAACTGGTGGAGCTTTATCCCAGTCATGAGTCTCCACAAAACGGAGCCTGTAAAGTCTGTTAGGAAAAACCACAGTATGTGCTAACTGTTCTGAGGACTGCAGTGCTCTCTGCTACCTTGAAGTCAAGGCCCCAAGAAAGAAAAGTTAGCAAGGACCAGAACAGGAGGCACAATCTCCAACACATACATGCAAGCAGACATAGAACTTAACCGATTCTGAACAAGAAATCCTCTCTCTTTTTCTCCCTCCTCTCCTCTCTCTTTTCTCCTCTTTCCTCTCTCTCCAGGTTTTCTTTTTAAAAGTGCTTTTACCCCCCTGTGAATGATTCAAGATGTCTTTGTAATTTTATCAGGGTGGCTCCATGCGTGAATCAATATCTTCAGGGCTCAGATTCAAAGTTTTGGCTCACTATCAAACCAGACAATTTTATAGTTTACTGAGAATACAGGGTTAGATCAAGATAATTTCCACATTGTATATTAAATATCAATGTTTCAAATGAATTAAATATATGTTTCAAATGAGAAACAATTGAGTACTTTTGTTACTGAGGGGAGATTAATAGCCATTGAAACATTTTTACTACAGTGTGTGTGTGTGTGTCACATGCACAGGCAGTGGCATTCACTTGGAGGCTACACAATGAACTGCAGGAATCCAGTTTCTCTTTCTAGCCCACGATACCTAAAGATCAAACTCAGGTCCTCAGGAGTAGGAACAAGTGTCTTTACCTACTGACCCATCTCCAGGTCTGAAGGCTCTTTTTAATTAGCAAAAATGAAATCCTTTAGTTTTAAAAACTTGTATATAATCTAAGCATATAGGTTGACCCAGGAATTACTCTTACCTAAAGGAATATTTACAATACCATCTGGAGCTTGAAAAAATAAGATTGGTTTGTTTTAATGGACTCACTGACTTTAATAGCGGTAAAGGTAACATGTCACCATCATGAAAGTATTCACATCAGACAGAATCTCACAAGGACATAAACATTTTGTGTCAAATCCCTGATCCAACCAACTGAAAACCCTCAGTCACTGCTGTTACAGGTAAATGGATTTAACTCAACATTTATTCATCTTTCAGGGAAAAAAACACATATGCATTCACATCAAAACTTTTCTTTGTGCATTTGGAGGCAGCTTTTAAATTACATCTTTCTACTTAAGGTGACATTTCAAAATAATTCTCCTATGACAACCACAAAAAATATTTCCTGGCAAATATAAAAAGACTAAGTTGCAAAGCATAACAATTGAGTCATTTTCATGTTTTATTTTAAAAGTGTGCTTAGCTGTAAAAGTTTAAGTGAACTCACGTTTGGGTTTATGAAAGTGTGTCAAGATCGTCACATCACACATGCTCTGAAAAAGGTGTGAAGTGGTTCTTTAAACAGTCCCAGGCCTAGAAAATGAGTGTCTCAAAACCTCAGCGCAGAGGTATATAAAGCTCATTTAATTGGCCAACATCCCCACATCACACCCCAAGACTGCCACCCTTTTTTCGGGGATTAAATGCACCTCAGACTTTCTTCAGAATGAATTTTGTGTATTTAACAAAGTAGATATTTCTCCCAAAACATTTTGAGTTGGCCTGAAGGTATACATACTGTCTCTTGAGTTCTGTGACTTGTATATATGTGTTCGAATGATTTATTGCCTGAATAAAACTTCACTTCAATACTGAGAGTCTACTTAAGGTAAGAGCCCCAGTCACAACAACATGGTGAGTTTCCCTCTATATGGCAGATCTCTGCTGTTCTGTGTTCCTGGTTCCACAGCTCGGACCCTAAGTCATCACCGCCAGTGAAATATCTCAGAGAGTCAAGTGTCCATCTGTTTGGTGATTGTCTTTAATTCTGTGATGAAACATCATGACCAAAGCAACTTGAGGTGGAAAATGTTTATTTGGCTTACACTTCCCTATCATGCTCATCACCGAAGGAAGTCAGGACAGGAACTCAAACAGGGTAGGAACCTGGAGTCAGGAACTGAAGCAGAGACCATAGTGGAGGCCTAATTACTAGCTCGATCATAGGGCTTTCTCAATCTGCTGTCTTATAGAACCCAGGATTGCCAGCCCAGGGATGGCACCACATACAATGGGCTGGATTCTCCCCCCATCAATCACTAATTAAGAAAATGCCCATAGGCTTGCCTACAGCCTGATCTTATGAGGCATTTTCTCTTCCTGATAACTGTAGCTGTGCCAAGTTGACATAAAATTGGCCAGAACACTGTTCTTTTAAATTCTCTCAACAATTCAGATTGTCATAAAAATTTTAAATAATATTTTTCATTCTTTGAAATTTTAATACATTATTTTTTTCTAGCCCATTCTCCCTCAACTTCTTAAAGATCCACCTGATTCACTCAGCTTCATGTTCTTTCATTTTCTTTAAACCCATGAGTTCAGTTTGTGTTGGTCAACTACTCTTGGGTGTAGTAGCTACTCCAGGGTATGTAAGCCCCCTTACTGCCCTGACTGAATTTCTAAATATCTCTGTAGTTTTTGTGTATATAAATATCAGGACATCTGTTTTTGACTGTTATGAAATTTAAATGTACAGAGTCCATGATGTTACCAGTCACATAATTAGCATCCTGTGGTTCTGCTTGAAGTTCATGTCTTTCTGTCCCTACCTCTTCAATTTCCCTGGATCACACAAGCTTAGAAGTCCATAATCTCCCAGTTAGAAGGGACTGTCCACATTTCAAATTCAAGGACACTCTTGATAAGCCACACCCATGGCTCCATGCATCTGTTGAGTACACCAAATTGTAGGAGACTCCTGTTTCATTTCCTGGTTGTCCAGACCCAAAAAAATCACACTGTATTAATTACAACATTATTTGGCCTATTAGCTCAGGATTCTTTTTAATTAACTCATACATTTTAAATTAACCCATTTCCATTAATCTACATATTGCCATGAGGCTCTGGGTTACCAGGTAAGCTTCTGGTATATGTCTCCTTCAGCAGCTACATGGTGTCTCCTTGACTCTTCCTACTCTCTCTATATCTCTGTTCAGATTTTCCACCTGGCTTTGCTAAGCTATTGGCCAAAACAGTTTTATTCATTAACTAATGGTAATAAAACATAGTCATAGCATACAGAGGGGAATTCTACACCATCTCACCACTTCTGTCTAAATAAAAAAGAAAGTTGTAGCTTTAACATAGTAAAATTATATACACAAAACAGTTATCAAGCATATAGTTACAATATTTAATTCATTTATATTTGGCAAATTAAGAAAAATACTCTATTATATATCTTATATTTGTGAGTTTAAAGTTTTATATCTAAATTATCCTTTATCATAACTAAGGAAAACTATAACTATCTTCAAATCTTCAGACTCCAGAAGGATATAATACCTAAGTAAATACGAAGTACATTGTAAGCAGTTTCCAAAGTTCTAGAATTGACAGAGACATTTGACTGCCTGGACAGTCACCCAAAGCTTTTTGGTAACACTGGGGCATCCATCTTCAGCCTACAGGTCCATAGTATCTGACAGACTTTTCCATGAAGCAGAAAATTTGAAAGGCTGTTTTGCCTGTCTTGGCAATTTGTTAGTCACTTTCTTTTGTATCTTGCAGAATGTCTGGAAGTTTCTTTTGTGAAATAGGAACCCTGAAGGACCATCCTATCTTTTAGAATGTTTAGCAGTCATTTTTCTATGGGTACTGCATTTCTAGTTCATACAGCATACCATCAAGCAGTCCAGTCAAGAGCAGTCTCTTGTCCAAATGGCTAACAAACTCCATAAGGAGGCTCTTCAATGCCCATCATCTTCGTGAAGTAGATTGGTGCTACCAGGAACAGATATGTCTCAATTGTCATGAAAGTCTCAGTTCTTAAGATATTTTAAATGCCATATTCTGTAAGTCTTTGAAAGATTTGAAGAATACCTATCTAACTGAAATATATCTCTATATATCTTTGTATATCTAGAAAACCTAATGAACATAATTAAGTATGATTATTATAGATGATTACCTATTAATCTGTATTTCTTAACTATACATTACATTTTTTAATGAGCTGCACAAACACAATACCTCAATCAAGAGCAGATATATATATATAAAACACAAAATTGATCTTAAATTTGTATCAATAAACAAAGACCCATACCAATGCAAAGTATTTATCTCTATAGCATATGCCCCTTTAAATGTAAACAAACATTTATAAACAATATTTGGGAATTTGGGTATAGTTCTCTCCAAACTGCTTCTTGCTTTTTGTTGGGAGAAGTAACTTTTGGGTTTGTGGAGAACTTTCAGGGGGTCTTGTTGAATCAAACCACTTTAGTCTGGAAGAAATCCACAGGTTCTCACCCTCTGTGGAAACAAAGGCAGAATCTCTTTTCCAAAGCAACTGATCCTTAGACTCAAATGTTGAGGTCAAGATACCTTTAAAATATATATATATATGTTGGTTTAGCTTAGCAGCCTGTAAAATGAAATGTCTCGCTATACTTAGCTCATTCACAGCCAAAAACAAAAAACAAAGAAAACACAATAATATACATAACTCAGACTCTCTGTGCATTTTCCATCTTTACTCTCTGTGCTTGTTTTTCTTTATTCCTTTAATCTATGAGTGTCCAAACTGTCTCTTTAAACACTGCTTTATTTTTTTTACTTCCTTTTATAATTATCTCTATACTGTTTTTCTTCTCTCCCAAATATAAGCACATTTATCCAAAACAGTGACCCACTGAGAGGTCTTTTTCATCTGAATATGTCTTTATTGAATATTTGAAATTATTTTCTGACTAGAATCATTTTTAAAATGCTAAGCAGCATGGTTAGGACTAAGACTGCTCTGCCTTTTGGCTCCACCCAGTCCAACCTGGCAGAGGTCTCTTCATTGCCTCTGAGACTGCTGGGTGGGAGTTTTCCTCACCACCTCAACTCCGGTAAGCAGTTGACCCATGCTGCCACCAAGTAACTTGCAGCATGCCATTTTTTTATGCTGAGTCAGTAAACCTTTTCTTAAAGGAGCTGCAGAACCCCTGGTTACTGCCAGCAAACAGAGCCTATCTAAAAAATATGTGGCTACCAAGAAGCTGTGCTTAACACTGTTCTTTTGTGTATAGAATTACTTCCTAAGGTCTCTCAGGTTTAATGTGGATGTAGTTGTCCACATTGGTGCCATTCTATGTACAGGGACTACTCATTCATTCTGACTGCTCAGACCCAAATAATCACATAGAAACTACAGTAGCTGCAACATTCTTTAGTCAATAGCGTACATCAATTTCTACCTAGCTCTCACACAGAAATTGTATTAATTACAACACTGTTCAACCTGTTAGTTCAAGCTTCTTATTAATTAACTCTTACATTTTAAATTAAGCTATTTCTTTTAATCTGTGTATTGCTTAACAGGTAAGGTTCTGGCATCTGTCTCCTTTGGCAGCTACATGGTGTCTCCTTGACTCTGCCTACTCTCTCTCTATATCTCTGTTTAAATTTTCTGCCTGGCTTTATTATGCTAAGCAATTAAACAGTTTTACTCATTAATCAATGGTAATAAAACATATTCATAGCATACTGAGGGTAATCTCACACCACCAAATCTATTTTATTTTATGAACTTTGAATTTGCAAAGTGTGCTATTCCTGAATTCCCCTCTCAACCTTCAATCTCTCTATCTTTTTCTCTCTTCTGTTACTCATTCTACAAATCCAAGTGGGTTTCTCCAATGATATTTTCTGCTCCTACAAGAATTGTAATTACAGGATAGAACAACAACAGTAAAAACCAACCAAACAAACAACCAAACAAAAGAAATTCTAGCTACATGGAACTACAAATAGCGAGCAATGTTCTTTCCCCACAGATTCCCACCTCCTCCTTTCTCTCTGCTTAAATGATTCCCCTACATGCTTATTTTTAAAGAAATGAAATTATTGGATTTCAGTTTACATAGGACCTGTTTTTCATATAAATTTGTATTAGTTTATTTGTTTGTCAGTTAAAAGTCCATATAATTTTCTATCATTGATTCCTATCTATGTCAAAATGCAGTAAATAAAACAGTCATTTAACTGTATGGAAGTTCAGTTTTTTATCAATACACAGACAAATACATTAGAAGACATACATATGCACACCTACACACATACACAAATACAGGACAATCATGAATGACGTTTATAGGCTATATCTCAGATTCTGCTATGTGTTAATTATTCTCTAAAATTAATGCTAAGAAGTAAAATGATTGCAAATGTGCATCATTGAAGCTCTTTATATGCCTTTCTGTTTTTACCTACTTATTTCATTGCTTGGTGCTCCCACACTCCTGATGTGCAAGAGAAATTCCCAAGCCAACACTGAGTCTTACTATCTCAGCACATTTGTGGGTTAGTGGCATGGTTCAGTAGAAAAAGGTGCTTTCTGCCAAGTCTGATGACCTGAGTTCAATCATCAGCGCACATGTAATAGGAGATAACTGGTTCCTGCGTGCTATTCTCAGACTTTCACAAGTGTTGTATGTCATGCTCCCTCTCTCTCTCTCTTTCTCTCTCTCTCTCACACACACAAACACACACACACACACTCTCCAAATCAAATCTAAAAACAGTATAAATCCCTGTGAATGGAGAGTTTTGATCTTTTTTTTTAAAGGGTCTTGTACATTTTCATCTCCCTTTCATTGGGACACAGTCATGGAAACTTGAAAAAAACCCACAAAATCTTCAGAAAGACTGGAAGTGCTGAGTCTTGTGCATTGCATTACATTCTGATTTACAGGAAATGAAATGAAATGGGGAAACTAAGACAACCTGATCTAGCCCTTTCAGTGCATGCAAAGGCAAAGAGGATTAACACCAGCTCATCATGTATTGCTCTGAGCCTTCCATAGCAGAGACTCACCAGTCCTGAGTCACACTGTGAACAAGTGCACTATTCTTATCTCTCTGCATAGGACTTTTCCTAGAAAAACAAAAAGGTGAAGTCCTTTTCTTCCCCCTTAAGATTCACTTTCTATATTTTTTTTCTGTCATTTTTAGTCTACTTCTGGAATAGCGATTACAGAGTCTTTCCCCAAAATGTAGTAAGATAGCACAGTTCTCCTGGGGCATATGAGTCCTACATGCCTAATCCCTTCTGCCTCTTTGAGGATTACTTTATAAATGTTGTCCTGAGGAAGATGAACTTGGAATGATGTCAGCAACATGGAGGCTAAAGCAGCTATTAGCCCAGGCTCCTTTAGAAATGGACAGAAAAATCAGTCAACTCTACTCTACAGACTGTCAAAGGTTTATAGCAACCAAGCCTAAACACCAAAAATAAAGCAAGCAAAATCTCTTTAAAATGCTATAAAGGTATGTGAAGACATATGCCATCCCAAAGCCTACCTTTCCTCATTCTCTTGATAAAGAAAGGAGCACTCTTTTCTGTGTCCAGCCGGTATGCTTAGGGGTTAAGGTCAGAATTTGGTTATCCTTTGGTAGGTTTCTGTGTTTGAGCTGCTTTGAAATGAATCCTGATGTAAGGTGTTTCTCCCTGAAGAACTCAGGACACGAGTGAAAAAGGTGAACAGTCTCATGAAGGCCATAAAGGACAAGGAAGCTAGCCTTGACCGATGGTCCACATAGCAGAAAGACCTAACAGTACAGACTCATGTGGTATGAAGCAAAGATCAGCAGGATGGAAGAAGGAGGAGAAGGAAGAGAGAAGGGGAAAAGAGAGGAGAGGAGAGGAGAGGAGAGGAGAGGAGAGGAAAGAATAAGAGAGGAGAGAGCTGCAATCATGGTTTAAAACATTAAACAGTTATTACACATGTAATTGTATACTACAATAGGCAAGAGGTTAGTGAGGAACTGAAGAGTGACTCCCATATTCACACAGTTAGCTAAGCATCTGGACTCACACCCACAGAATGCTCACCCCGCAGAACCAAAACACACCTTCTTCTCAAATATGTGTGAGGTGGTCTCCAGAGCAGACCCTTTATTAATATGACTATGAAATAATTGTTTTATATTGAACACATAACCTGAAAGAAATTAAAACAATAATTGATCAACAAAGAAAAATTTGTGGTACAGGACCTCAAATTGGTTCTCAAAAGGTTTCAAATTGAGATTATTTCATATTTTGGAATTAGGGCTATATGATTTCATACATATAATTTTCAAGGTGATGTGGGATCAGTCCTTGTTACCAGTGAGGCTTTACCAAGGCAACACTAATAAATGTGTCATCAGGCATTCTGGGTTGGCACATCTGAAATTCCAGCACTTAGGAGATTACTCAAGACCATTATTACAACTTCTACATCAGCATGGACAATAGTGTAGCTTTCTGTTGAAGAAGAAGAAGAAGAAAAAGAAGAGTAGGAGGAGGAAGAAGAATTAAAAATATTACTACCACCACAATAGAATATTCAAACATGTGAAAAACAAAAAACAAAAATAATAGTCTTGTTCTCCTTAAAATGCAGAGACTGGAAATGTCTTCTGACTTCCAGGCTGACCATCTCAGATCCAGAGTGTCCATATACACAGGGTAGAAGCCAAACCTCAGACCAACTTATTTCTGCACCTGGAGTCCATGTTCTTGTGCCTCTGGGCATATTAAGTAGGCTAATCTGACTACACTCTGCCAAGGTCCAACAGAGATTCTTTCAAGTTCAACTTAGAGGCATGCTTTTTTGTTAAGGAGCCAAACACTGAAAAACACCCTTCTGGTTATAATGGATTTCGGTTAGCTTGAAAATGACCCATTCTTGGTGTTGGAGAGATGGCTCGGCACATACTACTCTTCCAGAGGACCTTAGTTCAGTTCCAAAAGTCAAATTCAGGTGGCTCACAAACTCCTGTTAACTCCAGCTCAGTGTAATCTGATGTTCTCTTCTGGCTTCCATAGAGACCTACCTGCATACTCCCTCCCTCCC
>LOJH01046591.1:0-13182 GCA_001685095.1 Ellobius talpinus
CTTTGGAAGAGCAGGCAATGCTCTTAACCGCTGAGCCATCTCTCCAGCCCTAGGGTGATTATTTTAATAGATGCAGGAAAAGAATTTGATAAAAGTCAATATCCCTTGGCAAAAACTCAGCAGATTAGGTATAGAATTAATAACATAATAACTACCAATTTTGACAAAATACATAACTAACATCCTGAATGGGAAACCATTGAAATTGGAAAAAGACAGTGATGGCCATTTTATCACTTCCATTTGATACAGAAAGGCAAGTCCTAATCAGAGCAGTTAGGTAAGAGAAAGCAATAAAAGGTGTCCAGATTGAGAAGGAAGAATTTAAACTGTCTCTCTGACTCGAATATAAAACATCCCCAGAGTAATTTGGCTCCCCAAATAGCAATATTCAGAGGTGGAGCTTTGGAGGAAACGATTGGATCATAAGGCTTTGCCTTTATCAGCTACTCTACTAAAGTGCTCACAATTTATGAAATTATTGGGAGGTGGAAGAACTAGGAGATGAGGCCTAGTTGGAGGAAACAGGTTACTGAGAGCATGGCTCTAGAAGTTATGTCTCAGGGTTCTTCTTCCATTTATTACCTCCTTGGCTTCCTGGTGCTATAGAAGTGAGCAGCTCTCTCCCATCATGCCATGTGCCGGAGTGCATGGCCTGAAACCTGAAGCTGTGAGCCCAAATCAGTCAATGGACAGTTCCCCTCAGGTAGTCACACTGGCAGAAACTGAGCATATTTAGAAAACTCTGAAGATGACACACATATACAATGAGAATAAATTCATGTGCAGGATATAAAATCAACATAATAGAAGTGAGGGTGGGGAGCTAGCTCAGTGATATAGCATGTGCAGTTGAGAGATGTAGATTTTAATCTCTAACACTGCAAAAATCATTGAATAGGAAAGAAAAAAATAGCTTCTTACCCTAAAGCAACAAACAAAAAACCCTGTTGTATTTTTATGTACTTCCCTCTATCTTGAAAAAAAAACAAATTTCACTTATAATAGCTATAGAAGATAATAATAGCAACTGAGTAGTAGTGGTGGTGCACGCCTTCAATTCCAGCACTCGGGAGGCAGAGGCAGGCAGATCTTTGTGAGTTGGAGGCCAGCCTGGTCTACAAGGGCTAGTTCCAGTGCGGGCTCCAAACCTACAGAGAAACCCTGTTTTGAAAAACAAAACAAAAAAAAGATAATAAGAGCAAAGGAGGGGAGCTATCTCAAAACTAAAAATTACAAAACTTTGATGAAAGAGGGTACAAATAAATGAGAGTATCCAGTGTTCATGAGTTGGAAGGATTAACACTGTTGGAAATGTCCACATTAAAAAACAAAAACAATAAAAATTCTGGCAGTGGTGGTGCATACCTTTAATCCCAACTCTCCAGAGGTAGAGGCAGGTGAACCTCTGAGTTCGAGGCCAGCCCTTGTCTACAAGATAGCCAATGCTACTTAGAGAAACCTTGTCTTGAAAAAAAAAAAACCAAACAACTTTGTCTATACTGCTGGAAGCTTCTAGTTATTCTTTGTAGCCATCAAAATACCAATGGTGTTCATTAGAGAATAGGAAAAAAAGTCTTAAAATTTGCAGGGAACCTGTGAAGTCTCTGAGTAGTCAATCGGTCTTGAGTAAAAAGAAAATCAGCATCATCTTACCTGATTTCAAAATATACTACATATTGCCACTTTACAGTGGTCGTTCTTAAGGCTATTTCCCACAGCCTAAAGAGATGGCCACACCTACCTGTAGCTCCCAGGGAAAGAGTTAAGAAGCAATCTGTACTGTGGCTTGATAGCTCTTCATTTACATATGATTCTTTCATGCTCTTTGTCACGTGACCCGTGTTGAACTAAATCATGTCATGTATCACTCCCACCAGCCTATAACATGTATGTATATTAAACAAGGCAGGGATCTCTTTGTTCAGGGGTTTCTCTGGAGACTTATCAGTGGGTCTAGCTAGAGAAGTTCTTTGACTTCTACTCCATACTCCTAGTGGTGAGTATCCATCTCTTATTCTATTTGAGGGGAGGGCATTGAGACAGGGTTTCCCCATGTAGTCCTGGCTGTTCTGGAACTCACTCTGTAGACCAAACTGTCCTTGAAAGTTCTAGGTTTAAAGGTTGTGCACCACTGCCACCTGGCCCTCTTTTTTTTTTTTAAAGGTTTGTTTCCATGTTTGTGCTCATGCTTGTAGTGCTGGATTCTCTGAAGCTGGAGTTAATAGGTGGTTGTGAGGCACTAGACATAGGTGCTGGGACCTGAACTTGGGACCTCTGGAAGAGCAGCATGTGCTCTTTAACAAGCTTTTTTTTTTTAAATGTGCATTGGTGTTTTTCCTGCATGAGGGTGTCAGATACCCTGGAACTGGAGTTACAGGCAGTTGTGAGCTACCATGTAGGTGTTGGGAATTGAACCTTGGTCCTCTGGAAGAGCAGCCAGTGCTTTTAACTGCTGAGCCATCTTTCCTGCTCTCTTCTTAATGAACCTTTTCTCCAGGAATTAAAGGGAAATTTCCTTTCTTTTAAGGCCCTGTCATGACCTCTTGCATAGTTTGAACCCTTTCCTTTCTAATGGGCTTTCTACTACCTTGAGGCCAGATCATGAACTGGAGGCCCTTTCTCCTAATAAACCTCATTCCTTAAGGGTAATTATATGTCATCTTCCTGTATCATCTGCTGCCACTCCAGTATTATATTTAACATTATAAAACTATTGTAATTAGATCAGCATGGGATTAGTGCAAAAACACCCATAGGCTTGGGATGAATGTAGGTTCTTGCTTAGCATGTGCAAGGAGTTGGGTTGAATCCCCAGCACCAGAACACACAACAAATCAGACACAAATCAATCCATATTCTTAAATCCATACTATTATAGCCACTAAGGTAGTAAGAACATAACAATGGCCAGGCAGTGGTGGTGCACGCCTTTAATCCCAGCACTCAGGAGGCAGAGGCAGGCAGATCTCTGAGTTTGAGGCCAGCCTGGTCTACAGAGCGAGTTCTAGGACTGGCTCCGTAGCTACTGTCTAGAAAAACCACACACACACAAAATCAAACCAAAAAAAACCGACAAAAAACCCCTCAAAAAACCAAAAAAACCAACATAACAATGAACAAAAGATGATTGTTGCTTCAATAGAAGTTAGAGGCAACTGTATATCCTTATGCCAAGGAAAAATTAGATACTTATGTCATACCATAAAGAAAAAGAAACAGAAAGTATATCAAAGACCTAAATGTAAGACAAAGTTATGAAACTGCTACAAGAAAACTTAGGAGAAAATACCCACATTTGTCTGAGCAATGATTTGTTTGGGATATAACCTCAAAAGCACAGGCAATGAAATCAAAAGCAGGTAAATGAGATTACACCTAACTAAAAAGCTATGCAGCAGAGGAAATCAGTAGAGTGAAGAAGGAAGTTTACAGATGGGAGACAATATCCAGAAGTGATACATTTGGTTGAAGATTAATACTCCCCAAATATAAGGAGCTTAGTAGTAAGAAAACAACCTAATTAAAAAAGGACAAAATATTTGAACAGACTTTTCTTAAAAGAACACATACAAGTGGCTGATGAAAAAATTCTTTGTATCACTAGTCAAGGAATACAAAGATAAAACCATAGTGAGATAACACTTCACTTTAGTTAGGATGACAGTTCACAAAAAGACAAACGGTTAATGAGTTAAGTTATAAGAGCTAGTTAGTAACAAGCGTAAACAATGACCGAACTTTTATAATTAATAAGAAATCTCCATGTGATTATTTGGGAGGTGGCCGGACAGAAATGTCTGCCTACACACAGTGGCTCACAACTGTAGCTCCAGTTTCAGAGGCTTTCATGCCCACTTCTGGCTCCTTGGGCACTAGGCATACATGATATACATACGTGAAAGCAAAACATACACACATATGCACACACACAGATTAAAAAGCTATAAACCACTAGATTATTATGTCCTTATTTCCATCTTTTGTTTGCTAAAACTTGACCTCACTAAGTTTCTGAGTACAGGAGTCAAATGATCCTTCTGCCTTACCCTACCATGTGTTGGGGCAACAGGTGCTTGCTAGTACACCCATTTGTGAATATTTTAAAACTTATTCACTTTTGTTGATGTTGATACACTGTAATTTAGAAGACTTTCCCTTCATGGTATTTGTGCCATCACAGTTCTGTAGTGAGTAGCCTTGTGCACTGCTTATCTTCACAAGTTCTTGTGCATGTCTTTGAGTGGCATTTCTGTTGTGCACATTTAAACATTTTAATGCAAGTGACAAGTTTTTATTTCTTTTTTTTTTTGAGGCAGGGTTTCTTTCTGTAGCCCTGCCTATCCTGGAACTTGCTCTGTAGACCAGGCTGGCCTAGAACTCACAGACATCTGCCTACTTCTGCCGTCTGAGAGCTTTGATTAAAGGCGTGGACCACCTGGCTAAGTACCAAGTTTTTTTCCATGAAGGTCTGGCACTTAGGGTGTGAAGTGTTTATAGCCATTGAACCTGAGTCTTTTTCTGGGTGGAGAAATTGACCTTTGTTATGTGCAACAAGAACAGCAAACTTTTCTGCCAGCTTGTTTTTTTGACTTAGAGGTATTGGTATATGGGAGCATTTTCAATTTTATGTGATTCGATTATCAGTGTTTTTCTTTGGGGCATCAAAGTTTATGTACTGTCTGCTATTTTCTACTGTTTACTTTTAAATATTTGATTATGAGATTTTATTTTGATGTAAGGAATCAGATAAATGGCTAGCTATTTTTTTAATCATACGGGATTAATTCAGTAATATCAGTTGATGATACTGTAGTCATACTGCACAGTTACATTTATTGTTTTTCTCTACTTTGGAATGTTTTAGGATTAAAAGAGCGAAAAATTCTTAATAATTCTTTGAAGTTTTCTTGGATATTTTTGAGTATTTATTTATTCAGGTAAAGTTCACTGTGAATACATATGTTTTTACCCACTATGTCCTTCTTATCAAAGACAAGACTTTGAAACATTATGCACTGGGACCCTAGCTTTGACTCCTAGTAAAGTGTATAAGAAGGAAAACATGTTTTCATTGGGTTATTAACTTAGGACAATAAATAGGTTTTTTGTGTGTGTTTGTTCAAGATTTTATTTTTTATTTGATGTTTATCTGTGTCTATACACATGAAAGTGTAGGTGCCTGTGGAGGCCAGAAGAGAGCATTGATTCCAGAGAGCTGGAGTTAAGTTAAAGGAGGTTGTGAGCCACCAGACATGGGTGCTAAGAACTGAGCTCCTGTCCTCTGCAAGAGCAGTGTGCTCTTTTGACTGCTGAGCCATTTCTTCAACCCTTGCATCTTTACAATTACTATATTAATATAAGTGTATTAATTGTATTAAGTAATCCTTCAGTCTCTCTTTGTGTGTGTGTGTGTGTGTGTGGGGTTTCAAGACAGAGTTTCTCTGTGTAACAGTCCTGGCTGTCCTGTCATGTGCTTTGTAGACCAGGCTGGCCTTGAACTTACAGAAATCTGCCTGCTCTGCCTCCCTAGTGCTGGGACTAAAGGTGTGCACCACCACAGCCCGGCTTCTTTAATCTTTTTAAAAGTGGCATCATTCCTGCTTCTGAGTTGAATAAATGAAAGTTGAGTAGAAGCTGGGCTTGGTGGCGCATGCCTTTAATCCCAACACTCTGGAGGTAGAGGCAGGTGGATCTCTGTGAGTCTGAGACCAGCCTGGTCTACAGAGCGAGTTCCAGGACAGCCATGGCTACACAGAGAAACCCTGTCTTGAAAACATTCCTCCTCCCCTAATACTTGAGAGTCAGGTTCCTGTGAGTTTTCATTTCATTGCCCATTGTGTCTGTTTTAGTTGAGTAAGTTTCACTGGCCTTTAAAAAATGACATTGTCCATTTGCTTTCTTTCTTTGTAAGTTATATCTGAGTTCTTTACATTCAGAAGATAGAGCCCTTTATTTTTGTTTGTTTTAGATCTTTCAGGTTTATTCTTTGCTCTTTTTTCAGGGATGGGGTAGTAGGTAATACTGGACATTGACTCTAGGGCCTTGCACACTCTAGAATGTCTGTGTTCTACCACTGAGCTGTTGTGGACTCCACTTTTCCCTCACAGTCTGTTTGCCACCAGGGGCAGAAACAGGACAGGCTTGGTATGGCCTGTGAACATGGTGGGAATAGCCTTCTGGGAGACAACTCCAGTGAGACAGTTAAACTTTATTCCAGAATGTGGGGAGATATAGAGGATGGAACAGTGGTTAGGGCATCACCTAATTTGCATTAAACAGCATGTTCCTATTATAAAGCTAGTAGTGCTAGTCTGATTGCCATATGGGTAGCAGGGGGAACGGTTCTGCAGGGGTCAAGGGTCACACGAGATAAGTCAGGTATTGGGACCTAGGTTGAGAGCAGGAAACTGAGCTTGGAGAGAGCTGTCAGGTTACGGTAGACTGCAACCTCTGACCAGCAGGGCCTCCCAACAAACTTTATCCTCAGCGTGGCTTTTGTTGTAAGTTAGCTTTTTGAGTGGTTTTCATAGAGGGAAATGTAAGACTTCATTTGAACTGATGTTGGTAATGCTTTTGACATCTCTAAAGACTCATTTCTCAAAAATATTAGATACCCTGCCCACCCATTTTCTTTTTTGAGTGTATAAACTTCTTTTATAAAAAAAAGTGGTTAAGTTTCAGTATTCTTTTAAAATTTTTTATTTCTTTTATATGTGTTTGGTCAAAAATGAGACCTCAGCCCCCTCACACCCCTATATCCAAGGACTCTGGCATGTTTGGTCAAAAGTGAGAACCCAAACCAGGCGGTGGTGGCGCACGCCTTTAATCCCAGCACTTGGGAGATCTCTGTGAGTTCGAGGCCAGCCTGGTCTACAAGAGCTAGTTCCACGACAAGCTCCAAAGCTACAGAGAAACCCTGTCTCAAACCCCCCCCAAAATGAGTAATGAGTCCAATATAGTCTCTGTTTCTTTTCCCTTATGCATATATACCTATGTTAAAATAGATTAGGCACAGTATGATGTTAATAGTAACTGATTATAAAACAACAATTATATATTAATTGGGTAAATGTAAGAGTTGGGTAAATGTCTATAGCTATCTCAAAATATCTTGTTGTAATCTTTTGCCTAAAGGCAACATTTTACTACTTCCCTTTTGCTCCCATAAATTGCCAACATACTACTTTTTGCTTTGACACCTTTATGAAGTAAAGTAGGGGCTATATGAGCAGAAGCATGTGATAATAGCTACCCAAGTAACATATGGGTAGCATACAGCGTGTGGATATTGGGGACAAAGATGATGCACAACCTGGGTAGGCCGGAGTGGGAGGGTGTGTGTTCTTTATGCTACTCAAAGAGTTTACAGTTTAAAACTCATGAGTTGTTTCTTGTGTTTTCCATATGATTCTTTGACCACTGGTACTGGAAACTTTGGGAAGTGAAACTGTAGACAAAGGAGGGTATTAGTACTTCTGGAATGATATCTTTACACACATATCCATGATCTCTTCCCTAGGACATATTCCTAGTGGAGAAATTGCCTAGTATTTGAGACTAGTTATTGATTTCCACATAGCCATTTGCCTTGAAATGTGCCCTGGAAAGGTAGATTGTACTAACATTAGTTCTTATTTCAGAGATGAAAGAGCTAGCTTGTGAGAGGTAGAACTGAGCCTTAGATTCCTATTCAATCCCAGAGCTTGTTTCTTTAACTATTTTGCTATGCCTGATTAATATGGGAGTCTTTGTTTGTTTAGTTTGAGAAGGGGGTCTCATTATGTATCCCTCACTGGCCTGGAGCAAGCTATGTAGTAAGTAAGGCTAGCCTTAAACTTTTAGAGACCCGTCTGCTTCTGCCTCCTGAGTGCTGGACTTAAAGGTGTGCACCACCAATGCCCAACAAATAGGTGATTCTTAATTGTTAATGCCTATTATAATCATCATCTTTTGTAGTGCTGAGATTTTCCCTACTCAGCAAATGTTAACATCTGTGTTTTCTCCTTGAAACTTTAGTTTTCATGTTCCCATCCTTAGATAAATCTTCACCTACATGTAGGCAGGATGATAGCTATCTATCAAAATTCTAATCTCTCTACCTATGACCTTGATAGTTCTGAAAAGTTCATAAATAATGCATTCAATTTCCTTGTAAATAAAATATAACCTTTGTGTTATTATTATTTATTTATGAACTTCTGATAAGTAATTCCTAATGCAGAATTGATACTACAGTGTAGTCTTGCTATAGCACAAATATAGAGAGAATAAAAATGTCATTTTGCATTTTCTGTGTTAGCTGCCTACAGGGAAATTGATTTGTCTTACAATTTAATTAGACATAGTTCTGAAGAGTAGCTTATGTTGCAGCAGGCTATTGTTCTTGTAAATGATAGTAACTTCAGATTATCCTAAACCAATTATTTTATATTAAAGGAATTGATATGAGATAGTTTTTTATTAACAATTCTCATTTATGAATTGTGTATCTAGAGTGATGGAGAATTGATGTTATGTGAGTACATTGTTTTTTAGCTGATTTAAACTTAAATCCTCAAACACAAATAATGAGACATAAAAATAATTAGCCTTAAACTAATGCATTTAATCCCAGCACTCAGGAGACAGAGGCAGGTAGATCTCTGAGTTTCAGGACAACTAGGGCCTGAAAGCCATCTCAAAGCTAAACCAAACTAGCAAAAAAGTGAAAGACATTAATATGTAGATGTGCCGCCTTCCACATGCCATGGTTGCTGATGTCTAGGATTTCATTTATAAGTCTTGCCCCCTCTTGGATTGTAAATATGATGATGATGATGTACACCTTGGCGCACATGTAGGAGTCAGAAGACAGCTTTTGGGAGTTGGTGCTCTTACTGCACCCTCCTGAAGCAGGGCCTCTCTTGCTTCTGCTGCTCTGTATCCTCTATCTGGTCGGTTAGTGTGCTTCCAGCCCATTTTTCTGTTTCCACATCTCAAATTAGGAGTGCTGAGATTATGGATACAAACCACCACATCTGGTTTTTGTGGGTTCCAGAGACCAGACTTAGGTTGTCAGACTTGTGTGGCAGGCACTTTTATCCCCTGAGCTCTCAGCCCTTTCCTGGATTCTTATTTTTTTATTTTTAAATATTTGCATGTGTGCATGTGAGTATCATCCTTTGTAATGCTGTTTGTCTTCTTTCATACAGGATCTCTCTTTGGCTCAGAGCTCACCGGCTAGGCTAGCCAGTACTGAGTCCAAGTATCCCCCTGTCTTTGCCTCCCCAGCTTTTGGCACACCACCCTGTCTGACTGTTTACATGGGTAAACTTCTAGATATAGTGTGAGAGCCTAGAGTCTTGTTAGCAAGTTTGGCTGTCTCGTCTGAGAGAGGTACAAGCCCTTGAACATGTATTTCTGCCCGTTGAGTGAAGTTTTGAGATCATGCTAGTGTAGAAGAAGCAGGCTGAGCTGGCCAGCAGACCAGGTGCAGGCATTTGTCACGATCATAGATACCGATGGCCAAGGAAAGCTACCATCTCTGAGGGGCCATCTTGGCTAGTCTCCCCTTTGTCCTTTCGTAAGGAGGCTTTGGAGGATTATGACCTGTGTGTCTCATACTGCCCTGTGCGAAGGTAACAGCTTGGTGCAGCTCTGCTGGTGTACTGCGCCTCTGTTCCCAGAGGAACTGGCGTCACGTCGTGTTTCAGGAGCTGCTGTTGCGGCCTGGCGTTGACAACTGCTACATGAGAGTTGAGGAGGAGCTATGATCACTGCCACCTGACCTGGAAGAAGGCCTCTTTACCAAGTCTCCCATGGTCAGGAATTCATGACCATTTTGTAAAAATGCGTACCAGAGCCCCTGTGCAGAGGACCCAGGTTCAGTTATGATAAACAACATAGGCGTTGTTTTATTTGTCTTCAAATGTTAAAATTTTTGGTTCTTTTATGCAGGTGCCAGAGATTTAAGCTCAGGTCCTCATGCTTGTGTACCAAGTACTTTTACCTATGAGCCATCTTCCCCCCTTCCAAGATTTTGTTTGTTTGAGACAGGATCCCAAAATATACTCAGGGTGGCGTGGACTTTTTGAGCTTTCCTCAGCCGCCTTAGTGGTAGACTTAACCGTGACTAGCTAACACTGGGGTTTTTCTTAATTGTTTGTTCTTTTTTGACATAGTCTCTTATAATTCATGCTGGTCTTAAACTTGCTGCATAGCCAAGGCTAGCCTTGAATTTGTACTTCTGCGTTCACTTCCCAAGCACTGGGATTACAGGCTTCTGCCACCATGCTCAGTATCTTGGGTTTTGGTAACATCCAGGGATGTGTACATGTTAGGCATGCACTCTGCTAACGGAGCTATACCTTTAACCCAACATAGGAGGTTTATTTTTTATTTATTTTTATGTTGCTTATTTGTTTTTTGTTTTTTTTTCCAGACAGGGTTTATCTATGTAGCTGACCTGGAACTTGCTTTGTAGACCAAGCTGACCTTGAACTCACAGAGATCCATCTGCCTCTGCCTCTGCCTCCCAAGTGCTGAGATTAAAGGTGTGCACCGCCACCAACTGGCTTATTATTTTTTTTAGATTTACTTATTTTATGTGTTTGAATTTTTTGCTTGCATGTGTGTATGTGCACCCTGTATGTGCCTGACCCAAGGAGATCAGAAGAGAACATCAGATCCTCTGGGTCTGGAGTTACAGAGGGTTTTTAATCTCCATGGGGATGCTGGGAACTGACTCTCTCAGAGCAGGTAACACTCAATCCCTGAGCCATCTCTTCAACCCCAAGTGTTGACTTCTGTGGTTTTTTTGTGATGTATTTGACGCTCTTTTTATTGCTGTTTGTACATTCTTCCTTGAGCTCTGTGGTCTGCTGGGTATCTTACAGTTCAACTCTGGTACCTAGTTCAGCTCATCAGAATGCAGCCTTGTTACCCTCAGGATGTCCTTGGCCATACGCATTACCCTTCCAAGTTGCCTAGAGAATTTCTGCTCTGCCAACTCCTGATGGCTGCATGCCATGATCTAGGCTGATGTTGGCAGGAGCTTCTTTTCCTAGTTATGCGTGGCAAACGTGTGGCCTGGCTACTTTGTCCACTGCCATGACCTGGCATATTCCATTAAATGGATATACCTACCATACCTAATAATTTCATTTTATGCTTTTTCTCCCCCCTCACCCTCCTTCCCTTCTTTCCTTTCCTCCCTTCTTTCTTACAAGGCCTTGCTATGTCTCCTAGTTGTACTTGAACTCCTTCGCTGAAGTGGTCCTCTTGTCTTAGACTTGTGAATAGCTGAACTGTGAGCACACACCCTGTAGTACTTTCATTTAAAAATCCAACGACAGTACAAGTCAAACTTGTGGTTTCAGGGAGTGTTCAGATTCTCCCTCCCCGTTCCCTCCTGCATTGAGGAAAATCTTCAGACAAAAGTTTCCAGTTACAGTAAAATTTGACCCAGATTGCTTTTTCCCTCTTTCTCATTCTTCATTGAACTTAATATTTTCTTTTTTAGACGTATATAGTAGGACACAACTTGGAGTTTTAAATTATTGCTCATTCATATCAAAATTAGGGAAAATTAAGTTAGGCAAGGTGATGATGGTCCACTCTTGCAATTCCAACGCTTGGGAGAAAAAGAAAGAGGGCTAAGAGTTGAGACTGTCTCAGTAAACAACAGGAAAACTAGGAAGGATCAACTATGTGAGAATTATTGGATCTTTTCCTTATTTATGATTTTATTTTCCTCCCTTTCTGTATTATTATTGCTTAATTCAGACATTTTGAGTAAATGGCAGTCATTTTTCTCTTTGGATGGCAAGCATTAAAAGTAGCTGCTCTCTTGAAAAACCGAAATGAATGAATGGAGCCACAGAGGCTTGTCATGGTGGCATGGCAAACACCTTTAATCCAAGTATGTGGCAGCTGGATTACTGAATTCCAGGTCAGCCTTGGTAACATAACAAATCTAGATTGGCCAGGGCTGGCTGTAATGAGACCCTGTCCTTCCCCTCTTCCTGTCCTTGATTGATAAATAAATAAATAAGTAAGTAAGTAAGTAAGTAAGCAAGTAAGCGAGCAAATGAGGTGGGCTTGGCATCAGACGCTTTCCCCCTTAGTACTCAAATGAAGGTAATAATGTTTGGGCTGTGTTTTTGAAAGCTGATGAACTGAAACTCTATGTGGCTAACTCCCAAAAGATTCAGTATTGTTGGAAGGTGGTGGTAACACTAGTTTGTGTATAGCAGGGAGGGTTTTGACCTGGATGTCAGTGAGCATGGAACTTAGTAAGAATCATCAGGTCAGGACTATTAGTCTTTTGTGGCTACAGAGTAACTTGATCTCTGTATTTTTTTCTTTTTGGGGGTGGGGTGGTATGGGTTTTGAGACAGGATTTCTCTGTGTATTCCTGGATGTCCTGGAACTTGCTCTGTAGACAAGGCTGGCTTTGAACTCAGAGATTTGCCTGCCTCTGCCTCCTGAGTGCTGAGATCAAAGGCATGTGCCACCCCTGCCTGGCCATCTCTGTATTTTTTTACCCATTAAATACTTTTAGTTTTAAAATGACAGCTAACATCATTTTCCCCAGTGTTCCATGTTAATTACTTTTTGAACTATATACTAATCACAGTGAACTATTTAGTCACCATGTTAGAAAAATAATTAGCACTTCCATTTGATGAACATTTCAGTTTGATTTCATTGTGGTTGTCTGCTAATACATTATGATATACTTATTTGTAAACTTTTGTCTGTTTGGGGTAAATTGACTTTTCTAGGTGTGAAGGTAAAAGCATGCTTGTGAAAAGCAGTTATTTTGGCTTTTCTGTTTTGTAGAAATGCAATATGCTTGGAGTACTTGAGATAGATTCTTTTGAAAGTTATACAAGAACAGGATGAAAATAAGGGAGTTATTGGTACACCCTCAAGGATCCTGGAATTGCAGTCTTTCTTAAAGAGTGGAGAGAGCCAGTCAGATTTGTGGGTGTGGACTTGGATTTGAACTGTGTGAGTCAGAGCCAGGGTGAGGTAGGGTGTAGTGAAAGCACAAGGTTTTACTGAAAAACATATTTTAAAAATAATTTATGTAAGTGTCTCACTCTGTAGTCCAGGCTAGCTTCAAACTCATGGTAACCCTCTGAAAGACCCCCGAGGGATGTCTTCCTTCAGGAGAGACCCCCTGCCCAAGGATCA